>LPNX010646939.1:0-39319 GCA_001517045.1 Pseudotsuga menziesii | reverse complement strand
ATATATATATATATTCTTTCTAATAAAAAATCACTGTTATATATTTCAACATTTTGATTATTCAATTTTTTGTGATATATATTTTTAATTCAAATAAGAGTAGAGTTTATGTATGTGCAAATTATTAAAAATAATAATGCAATAAGAATACAAGTTTATAATACAAATCTAAGACTATAATATATATATCCATCCCAAAAAATCAATAACTTTATTAACAATATTTGGAAAAATTACAACTTTAATAAGCCCATGGGATTCTGATAGAAAAATGTACAAATATATATCTATTACCTATAATGGGAGACAAAGTATTGATCCATAAACCATATATAAAATCCTACATATTGTAAAACAAAAAACATATAGGGAGACATTCTCAACAATATATCATCTTTAAAAGGGTAGGGAAGATTCAACCACTCTTTTATAGGAGAATATCGAATCTATGTTTGGTTAGTAGGTAAAAATATGATCATGGAATTCCCTTTTTGGGTTTGTTTAGCTGGGTCCCCTCTAAGATGAGGTGGTTCTTTTTACTAACCCATTTAAATCATTAACAAGTATGTATATGCTCTCGCTCCAAGTTTATCAATTAAAACTACTAGGGTTTGAAGCCTATTGCGCTTAGAGGATTGGACATTTTTGTAGAAATATTTTCTACCGTTATCTATTTATGTTGTGTATCAACAATTTATAAAAGATGTTATACTGCAGTTTATATTCCTCCGTGACCTAACATTCTAATTGGATTAGTGTTTAAGGCATAATTTCTTCTTTCTTGGGAAGCGTTGTTCTATTTTAATGATAACATTATCATAACGAAAGGAAGAATCTGTTTATCTCATTCTGATTATTACATTCTTAACGTGTACTCTAGTATTGAATATTGTTAATATTATGTATAATCCTCATTCCAACATTTACCTTGTGGCATCTACCTTGCTGGAATTCCCTTGCGGGAACTCCCTATGGGCATCTACCTTATGACTATTTACCTTTAGTGCGGGCATTTATCCAATGAGAATTTACCTTGCAGGATTTACCTTTACTGCGGGCATTTCCCTTGCAAGTGTTTACCTTGCGGTTATCTACCTTTACTACAATAATTTCCCTTATGGGAATTTCCCTTTGTTTATTAATGTATTAATTAATTCAATTCGCACCAGTACTTTTTAAATTTTATTTCCGAGTTAGGTCTACCCCATTATTCATTGATATCTAACCTACGGGTTAAGGTATGTTCTAGATCTCCCCTCAGCAAAGATATGGGTATGGAATTCTGTTTAATAGCCTAACCTGTCTTAACCATTTAATACAAAAAATGATTTACACAGTATAATCTGGTTGGAAATCTATCTCGTAATATACATTATTTTTTTC
Organism: Pseudotsuga menziesii; assembly: GCA_001517045.1. Lineage (NCBI taxonomy): Eukaryota > Viridiplantae > Streptophyta > Pinopsida > Pinales > Pinaceae > Pseudotsuga > Pseudotsuga menziesii. The sequence continues at coordinate 37,936 of LPNX010646939.1, read as the reverse complement.
GTAAATGTAAATTATCATTATTGCATGATAATTTTTTTTATTTATCCTACAAATATAACTTAAGCATTAAATCTAAAGATTGAATATGTTCTTTCTTTTGACCATTCTCAGATATATTTAGAAAATAATACTATAATACCTGAATGGTGTAATACTCAAGCCAAATTAAATCATAATAATTATACATCTAGGATGTTTGATTTGCTTTATGAAGAAATGACTACAATATGCATTTCAAAATACAATATTGATTTACCTAGTACTCATATAAACTAACAATTCTCATCTAGCAACATCAGTCTTAGTTAAATAAATAAAATACAGATTTCAATACATAAAACTAATAGTGAATGATACATAAATGTCCAAAAGTAAAAGTTGCAAAAAATATAGGCCAATTACGATAAGAGCAGTGATGCTCCACCCAAACGTAGATCCAAAGCAGTCTTTATTATTGACCTTGATCACCCCTGAGATAAATCATGCATCCCAAGAGTGGAACTCACCTTGTGGTTCCACCTGCACCACATTCCATTCAATGATTTGAGTAGGATCATGCATATATTTCTGTAATAAATAAACATGGAAAATATTATGAATCTTTTAAAGTGTCGAAAGTGCAAGTCGGTACGCTATTGGTCCGATTCTTTCCAGAATTTGAAAATTCCCGCAAAACCGCGGTGCTAACTTAGTACAATTTCCCAATTTAAGTGATCTCTTTTAGGGCCTAACTGGGAGATATACATGGTCTCTGACAGTAAATTCCATATGATTCCTTTTTAAGTCAATGTGTATTTTTTAGCAATCTTGTGCCACCTTTATGTTCTTCTACACATTGAGGACAATCTGTTCCATGTCATGTAGTCATATTGGACCTACCATAAGGCGTTCTACTGGGCTATCCCAACTAACTGGGATAGTACAATTTTTTTCATATAAAATATCGAATGGGATAATCTTTAATGAGGCTTGGTATACATTATTGTATGCAAATTCCACAAGGTGCAAATAATCTTCCCACTAAGTGGTTTTGTCCATTACGTACATCCTTAACATATCTTCAATGATTTGATTACTATGCATTGTCTGCCCCTCTGTTTGTGGGTGATAATTAGTGTTGAAATTTATTTTGGTCTCTAATACTACAAACAAGGATTTTGAAAAATTTGATGTGAACTTAACATCTCTATCAGAGATCACCATTTTCGGTATTTCATGCAGTCTGATTATTTCCTTCAAAAATATCTTTGCAATATGTACAACTTTGTAAGTTGACTTTACAGGGATAAAATGTGCATATTTACTTAGCTTATATACTACAACCATAATATAATCATGTTGTTTTTTCATTTTTGGAAAACCTCTAATGAAATCTAAAGATATGATCTCCCATTTCCATCTAATAGAATCATGTTGTTTTTGCAGTTTTGTAAAACCTGTGATGAAATCTAAAGATATGATCTCCCATTTCCATCAAGGAATTGGTAGAGGTTGTAACAAACTTGCTGGGTGTTGGTGTTCAACCTTCACCTGTTTAAATTCCAAACATTTAGATAGATAACTAACCAAAGATGTTTTTAAAGTTGGCCAATAAAATTGTCTTCTTAAGGTTGTTATCATTTTTTGATAACCTAGGTGATTGGCATATGGTTGTTTATGCATTTAATTTAAAATCATTAGCTTTATTTCTGTGACATATGGTATGTATAATATGTATTTAAACCATATCATGCCTTCCAGGTCCAGCTTGAATTCCGTTCCATTTAAATTTGCCTCATTTTTTAGCAATCTGTTTAATAATTATACATTTTCAACATCATTGATGTTTGTTGTTTTAATTCTGTTTTGAGGTAACTTTTTGGTTGACTTATAGTCATTTCCTAAATTTCATGAGTCCTTCGGCTAATTGCATCAACCACTTTTTTTTCTTATCTTTTATGTGTCTTACTTCAAAATCAAATTCACTCAAAAAGGCCATCCACCTCGCTTGATGGGTGTTACTAGTCCGGGTTGAGTGAATTAGTTCTTTAAACAAGTATTGTCTTCCAACAATAAGAAATTTTTTTGTAACAAATAATTGCACCACATTTTTAAGGCATGTACTATCGATGCTAGTTCTAGGTCATGAACTAGATAATTCCATTCGTTTACGTGATTCATAGCACACTACATGTCCTTTCTTAGATAATATTCCTCCCAAACCTTATTTACTTGCATCAGAACATACCATATACTCTTTATAAGGGTTAGCTACCTTAAGAATGGGTGTTGTTGTTAGCAAACTCTTCAAAATTTCAAATCTTTCTTGTCATTTTGGATACCATATGAACTTTATTCCTTTCTTTTGCAACAAGGTAATTGGATAATTAATTTTAGAGAAGCCTTCGATAAATTGCCAGAAATAGCTGGTGAATCCAATGAAGGAACGAATGTCTGCCTTATCCCTAGATACCAACCATTATAAAATAGTTTTTATCTTCTCAAGGTCTACCATGATCCCTTCTCCGAGATTACATGACCTAAGTATTGTATCTTGTTTTTAAAGAACTCACACTTTTTGAACTTGGCACTAAGTTGACGTTCCCTTAATGTCTATAATACTATTTTCAAATGTTGTTTGTGTTCTTCTTTTGTCCTTGAATAAATGAAGATGTCATCGATAAATATTAATGCAAATTGCTCCAAATATTTGTTAAATATGTTATTCATGAGACACATAAAAGTGGTAGGAGAATTAGTTAAACCGAATGGGATTAATACAAATGCGTAGTGTCCATAACTTGTTATGGAAGCATTCTTATTAATGCCTTCTTCTTTAATTCTAATTTGGTGGTATCCAGATCACAAATCTAACTTTGAAAATACGTTGGCTCCACCTACATGATCGAATAAATAATTTACATGAGATAGTGGGTATTTATTTTTAATAGTTACTTTTTTTAACTATTGATGTCTATACAAAGTATTAAGGTCCCATCATTCTTCTTGACGAATAAAACTGGTGCTCCCTAAGGTGACACAATGGGTTTGATATACCCCGTGTTTAACAGTTCTTGAATCTAAATTTTTAATTCAGCTTATTCTCGGATGCTCCTATGGTATGGTATGTTGGATACAGGTGCATATCCTGGTATAAGTTAAATGGAAAAATCTATTTCCTGCTGAGGGGGGGAGTTCAAGGTATTTCCTCTGTAAATACATCTAGAAATTCATTCAATATAGTGTAATCTCTTAGGATGGTTTTATTTTATTTGTTAATTAAGTATGTGACCTGAATTGCATATAATATGCAACCTTTCCTCATGCATCATTTTAGTTTAATTGCAGACCTCATAGAGATGGGTTTGGATATACCCTTTACAGTTGTAACAATTTTATCTTCAACTATATATGTAAAGGTCTTGTCAAACAAATTCAATATAACTCTATATTTTTCCATCCTGTGCATACCAATTATCATTTCATAAGATCCTAAAGAAAAAATATTAGGATTGACTCTATTCTTATGATTCTGCAATTTAAATTACAGTCAACAATATAATCAATTATTTTTCGCTTATCCCCCGTAGCTAATTGAACCAACCATGGTTTCATATGCTTTACCTTTGTTAATTGGAAAATTTCCATCATCTTGGGAGTGATATAGCTCAATCTATCTCCTGGATCAATTAATAAAAAACGTTTTTTTATTAGAAATTGTATTTTTAATTTCACAATTGCATATTGGTGGTCCACTTGTTTGTCCTCCAAGGCTGTATTTGTTCTATGTATACTTCTTTCAATTTCTCCCACAATTGAGGCCTATTGAATGTTATAAATAGTCCAATTTGTCTCATTTAAGTGTGGATAATTATGTGGTAAATGGGATTCCCCACATTGCCATCATTTCAGAGGTTCCTTGGGGTTTCCAGTGGAGCCTTTTGGTCCAAGGTTAATTGGTTTGTTTCCTTTCTACAATGGCTGCCATTTCTAATATAATTGTTTCCTTGTTGATTCTTTGGTATGTTTCTAAGCGAGGGTGGTCTATAGCCCTTTTTCCGCTGGTTGAGTTTCTCTTTCTTTTTATCCTTCCATGCTTTATGTGTATCATTTCTTTGCTTATACTGATCATAGAAAAGTATTTCCTTAAAAATTTGTCTATTGTTTTTGGATTGTCAAATTCAATGCAGTCTCTGTAGGAACGTGGTAAGCAACTCAAAAACCGTTGAATATTAAAATTCTCCTATTTAATGTAAGGTACAAACCGTAACATATCCATGAATTTGTTAATGAGGTCTTCCATGGTCATTTGGACAAGTCTTAATTCATAAAAATATTTGGTTTTTCTTACGTAATAACTCTCAAATAGGTATTGTTTCTTAAATAGTTTCTTGAATTTTGACCACTTTATACTCTTTTCCTTCAATCCATTTGAAATTTTCAGATCTTGCCACCATATCTTGGCCTTTCCTTTTAGATTTTTTACTTCCATTCAAACCTTCATGTTGTTGGAGTAGTTATAGATTTGAAAATAGTTCTTAATATCAACAACTAGGTGTATACTTCTTCTCCTCTTTTCGATTCCTTGTCAAAGGTGGTCAGTTTTATTTTTTTGAATTCTCTCTCCAAATGGTCAACCTTTCTTTTACTGGTGAGGGTTGCTTGGTTTTCATAGTTTTTAGTTTCATTAGAGGAACTATCCTTCTTTTCAACATTTTAAAGCAGTTTCTTGATCATCCTTTTCTTTTATTCTTGGGTCCTTTACTTTGTTTATTTCATGTAAATTTTTCAGTAGCATCTCATTAATCTCCTAATGTTTCTCTTCGACTCTCTTTAGTTGTTCATTTTCTAACTTGAAACTATGTACTTTGACAATCAAGTGTTTCATGGTTTCTAGTACTTGACTGGATTTAGAGTGACTTCCATTTGGTTGTACTAGATCATCAATGTGGTTATTTCCTTCCATAGTTATATCATTTTTCGTGGTAGGAATCCATTGTTAAGCTCCTTTTTTGTGAGCCTGTAATTTAGTCAACATCAATTTTCACTTGTTAGAAATAAAAAATAGAGTGCACAACTAATTTTTTGTGACATTCCTTAAAAGGATGCACTATTGTAACATGGCTCTGATACCAAATTTTAACCCACTCCATTACTCTTGACATATCGAGATAATTTTTTTCTTCTTCTAAAGTTTCACAACAAGGAAATAACTCACTACTTATCACCTACAAACTCTCAACCAAAAAAAATGTTGGGGTACATATTATTAACCCTGTTCAATTAAAATTTGATGTAATTGCGACACCAATTGTTCGAGGTGTATTAGATCTAGGTATAGAGGCATGGTTTACTTAGCTTAAGTGATAACTTATCTTTTGTTTCACTCATGTAGGAGTTATTTGAATCAATAACAAAGGCATGAATAAAAAAGGTAATTTTTGAACTCATTACAATAGTTTATTATGAACAATTTCTTCCTTGTAAAATTCTTAATCTATTGAAGTTTTTTGTTTAAACACTTTACACGTTGTCAAGATAGTGTTCCTAATTGGAAAGAGGTTGGCGAGAATTTACCTTGCAGCATTTATGTTTAGTGTGAGCATTTCCCTTGCGGGTATTTACCTTTCCTGCGAGCATTTACCTTAGTTTATTAATGTATTAATTAATTCAATTCACACCAGTATTTTATTTATTTATTTTCATGTTAAGTCTACCCCATTATTCATTGAGATCTAACCTATGGTTTAAGGTATTGTCTATATTTCCCCTCACTGATGAGTTGGTATCGAATTATGTTCAATAACATGACCTAACTTAACAATTTAATACAAAAATTGATTTACACAGTTTAATCTGGTTGGAAATCTGTCTAGTAATATACATAAATATTTTTCGTAAATGTAAATTATCAATCTTACATGATAATTTTTTATTTATCCTACAAATCTAACTTAAGTATTAAATATGAATATCAAATCTATATTTTCTTTTGACCATTCTGGGATAAACCAGTGAAATAATACTACAATACCTCGATGGTGTAATACTCAAGCCAAATTAAATCATAATAATCATAAATCTAGGATGCTTGATTTACTTTATAAAGAAATGACTACACCATGCATTTCAAAATACAGTATTGATTTACCCATTTCTCATATAAACTAAGCATTGTCATCTAGCAACATGAGTTTTATTTAAATGAACGAAAGATGCATTTCAGTACATAAAACTAATAATTCATGATACATATTTGTACCGAAGTAAAAGTTACAGAAACTGTAGGAAGCCTACGATAGGAGAAACCATGTTGTACCCAACTGTAGATCCAAATCGGTCTTTATTACTAACCTTAATTACCTCAATCTAAATCATGCATTACAAGTGTGGAGATAAATCACCCTATGTCACAATTCTCAGTTTGATCATAAATTACTTCTTGTCTAACACTGGAGTGCTCCCACAACAAGATTTCCTTATACAACTTACTAAGAAATGTACTACCTCCCACATATGTCCCTTTTCTCTTTTCTTTTCCTAGCTCTTTTGCAAGCAATCAATTTCCTTTGGAATTTTTGTGGCTATAAAAATCCTTTATTTTTAGGGAGTTTCTAGTGCCATCATTGCACTTTCGCACTTGTTTTGACTTCCCCGAGTTAAAATCTTCTTGTCTTCCAGTATTGTATGCACAATTTACTCATTTAGCATAAGTGTCCTCCAATATTATCTTGTTTTATCAATCCATAAATGTTCATTACATCCATCCATTAAGCGGACATTTGGTAGATTTTCAGATCTAGCCAATTTATTCAATAAAGTAATAAAACTGGTTGAATAAAAATAAAATAATCATAATGTTATTTTGTGGATATTACAGTAAGGACAAATTTAGGGTTGCATTTCATTCGATTTTTAATGACTCCCAATATGTACTCCTAGTTTTCACTATAATATAAAAATCTCCATTAATAAAATTTAATATCATATAGTTTTACGATTTTACTTCATAATGGATAAATTTGAAATTTATGTAATCGAGAAGCATTCTATTTCCATTTATGTTTCCTTAAACATTATGTGTAGTTTGTTGAAATATTGGACAATACTGAGAGGGGGGCATGGGGTGAATCAAACTTGATAAATTTTAACATTCTAAACCACTTTTAATTAATTTATTAACACATAATATCAATATGAACACACAGAACACAAATTTATCGTGGAAGCCCAATTGGGTAAACCACCAATACTTCCTATTAATACAAAATTGTATTTAAAAATAGTTTCTCCCATTACTACAAACAAGGACGGTACTACACCCTATTTACCAGCTACTAGTCAAAGGAAGCTATGACCCCCTAGTTTGCATGTCGCTTTCCATAGCTCCACCCTACCTCCCTAATATATTTTATTGATTTCCAAATCTTCTTTATGTTATTTGTCATTGGTTTACTTTAGTCTCTGTCTGATGCTTCGGTTGCATGGATCTGGATCATTGAGGCCTCTTCTTTCTTCTTCATAATTATGTTTATATATTTTTCTACTTTTCTTTTGAATCATTGCATCTTTTCAACCTATTCTCGTGCCTCTTCATCAGTGTGCATCTTTACATCTATGATAATTAATTTATCATTTTGTTTCTTATACATTTTTAATTATTTAACTAATTAAACTTTATGTGCATCTCATGCCACTTGAAATCCCTATAGGTTTCTTCCATCTTTAGGCCTTCAAGATTTCTTTCATGTCTGTGAGATTCCTTCATCTAGGGCATGCTACCTTATTCCATCCTTCATTTGCGTGCATTTCCAGACACGTATGGACCTTAACCCTCTATATATGTAATCATGTTTTTCATTGTTTTTAGGAGACCAATAACTTGCACGTGATAGCACCAAATAGGATTTTGATTTCATGGCTGGATAACCAGTTCACCAAGAAAAAATACCATGCTAACTGATGATTTTTATCATAAAAAAACCTCCTTGCAGGAATTTCCAAATGCCTCATCAACCATGTGTTTTTGACACTTAGTCAAATATTTGTCTTTATATCTACAACAAATTTTCTTCTACTTTGGCAGATTGATTTATCCCTCATGTGATCACCATAAATAATACTATACGAATGGATGGATGGCTACTTCAATGATGAACAATATCAAGTCAATTGATGACCTAATTACACACACCCAACATCTCGCATGCATTTGAAAGTGGTCTTCCAAACTGCTGATTTGACCCTTAGTAAAATTTCTTCAAACCCTAAGTCACCAAGGTGATTTTATTTGGAGAAAAAACTCCAAGTTGACCTGAATGGTGTCCCAATCTCTCTGATCATTTTTTTTCTCACTCGTGAGTCACCTCCAATGGTTTCGACTAATCTCTTTGATCATTTTGTCGTTGACTCATGAGTCACCTCCGATGATGTCGACAGATTTATTTCAGCTGTTCCTTGAGAAATAACCTCTCCGATTATTTCGATGATACTATATGAGTTACGCCGACATCAATGATTCAGCTGACTATTTCATAGTGACTTGATGAGTTTTTTTGACATGGTCCCAGCGACTGGATGAGTTACGCCGACATGGATGAGAGACTTAGTCAATTTCCTAGCGACTAGATGAGTTACACCGACATGTGTGCAATGACGAGATTAGTTACACTGAAATGGTCGCAATGACTAGATGAGTTATGCCGAAATGGTTGCATTGAATGGATGAGCTACATCGACATGGTCACAGTGACTAGATGAGTTACGTCGACTGGATGAGAGACTTAGTTAATTCCAAAATAGTCATAGTGTTCCAAAATGATGTCATATTGCAACAATGACTTCCTAATAGCACCAGAACACCATCATGTAGTTTCCTAGCCTCATCACACATGCCACATCATCACTTCCTTTGAAATTAATGAACTTCTTTGAAATCAATGACAACTAAACTCAACATAGTTTTAGTTTGTATCATTATAATAAAGTCATCATTTGTATTCCATTAGACCTTTGATGTAAATAACGAGACTATACATAAAATAAGTAATTTTACCCTTTAGTGCAATATTTAGAACCAATATTACCAAACAAAACACCATTCCCAAGGTTAATCATAACCCTTAGAAGGGTTGTACTAGCTCGTTTAAGTTCTAAACATGTCGTAATTTATTCTATTGATCTTAATATTTCTATTGCAGGTGTAAGGATTATATTAGTAAAGCTCATTTGAACTTATAATGCTTCAATGGATTTTTTTGTAATACATAATTACAATCCCAACTCCAGAAGAATCAAGATCACTTCCTAAGTTAAAGAGGCAGATGGTGACTATGGGTGATGGGAAATGTTATTTCCCTTGCGGTGAATGTAGGAGTTTTAATGGAAAAATAATTTTATTAACTATAGTTGAAAGACATTGTAGGGAGTCTTGGAATGTTTAAGGGGGGTATGAATATAATTCCATGGTAATTTATTCATTGTACGTATTTTTATACATTGTTGGTGAAATTATATGCTAAGGATTCGACATTAAATTATCTAATTATGGTGGTTGTAAAATCATAGGTGCAAGCACAAGAAATGCATGTTTATAATCTAATATAGATTTTTTAAATTCCTAATGTTGGAAGAACAATCTCAACATCACACTTCAATGCAATAAATGAAAAAAATCATGTAATTAAATGAAATCAAATGAAAAGAGACACCAGTGGATGTGACTTAACATTTTAATGCAATATCAAGTTTCCCACGTTAGATATCGATATTCAATGGCCTATTCCTATAGTGGATCTTGAAATAAAACATACTTTACAAGGTGGAAAACAAATATAAAATACTTGATCTAATGAAATCACAAAATTTGGTGTAAATGTGCAGGAAACAATATAGTGACACATGAAACAATATATGTAGCAGGAAATAGTTTGAATGCAAAAGAATCAATATAAATGATATTTCATGCACTTACAAATTCACTCATTAAGTTAATAATCAAGTTTAAATAAGTGTTAATATTTGAGTTTATGTATGAATATAATTTATTTGATTATAATCCACTTTGATTATATATATGCAAGTATGATAAGTATGATGCCATTTGTGTGTAAGAAAACCAAACCAAACCAATATTATACTATGTAACAATTGAAGTAAAGGTGCAAAACAAAAACCTTAATAACTATTGACTATCCGAAAGAAAATAAAATTATAAAACAAGAACTAGAAATTAAATGTGGAAATTAAGCCCAAAATTAAATCAATTGATCTCGCAAAAATTACTAGAAGACGTGCAAAGATCCACTCAAAATTGGAGAATGAAACTGGTGCATAATAGTAAATTGCATAGCATAAGTGTACATAAACCAAAATTATATAGAAATAGGATTTCCAAACATATCATTACATTATATATTCAAATTCCTAAGAAGGAAAGTTGAATCCTCACAATAGAAGCCTTCTAGAAGTAAAAAATCCCCCTAGGTGCATAATTTGTTTTCTAAATCAGGCCAGGAAGGTCACAAATTAGATAAATTATGTATGAAAGCTAATAAGTGATGGAAATTAAATATACTCATTATTTCAATAGATAAAAATAAATAGGATGAGTTTTGCAAAAACAAGGTAGTTTCTATGTGACTAGCTTTCACCTTTTTACCTTAAAGCTATTGAAAACCAGTCTATGCCTAGATAAGGCAGTAAAGCATGCTTACTAAATGGGAAAGACTATGTCTGAAGGAATTTTTTTGAATTTTTTACCAAGTGGTGTGAGTGGATTCCAACTATATAGTATAGGACCTAGGAAATTTATCAAAATGATTAATTAATGTATCCTAAGTATGGGAATGGGTTTTTGATTAGTTTACACCCCCCCCCCCTTAATCCTGAATTATGTGAAATATCATAAATATATCAGAGATATAGCTCCTAGAAACAAGGCTTAGTCACCCTTTACATACTACTTGTTCATGAGAAATATGAAAAAAGGAAAAAGCACTAGGGGAAGATCCTCCCTGAAAACATGAACATGAAACAAAATTTGTGAAATATTGTCTTCATTCAGTCTTCACCATGTGATAATATATCCCAAGAAGTGATTTGAGATTGCTGAATTCCTTCTCATAAAAATCCTTCATGAAGATGTTTCCAACCTGCTCAAATGGTGCGCAATAGTGCAAGGCAATGAGTCCTCATCATGCACAAGTCCTTTGATGTAGTGGATGTGGATATCTATGTGTTTTTTTGTTTCCTATATATAGGGTATATTTAGACTTGAATATCACTTTGATTGTCATAAAATATGACAATCTAAGTGTCATATTCGATCCCAAACTCTCCAAGTATGCCTTGTAATCATACGCATTGAGTAGCTCCATTTACAACTCCTATGTATTCTTCCAATGTAGAAGAAAGTGAAATGGAAATTTAATTTTTAATTGACCATATGATTGGTCCATATTAAAACATAAAAACATATCCATAGGCTGATTTTCTATCAGTGTTATAACCTACCCTATTAGAGTTAGTAAAACCAACTAACTCTAGGCCAGATTTTGCAACATAGTGAATCCTTTGTGTCTTGGTTCCTTGCACAAAGTGAAAGATTCACTTTGCTTCCCTACAATCGATATCATGTGGATTCTCCATATTTCTAGTTTCTACATTTACTGCATAATAAATGTCAGGTATATTGTGATTCAAATAGATAAGACAACCAAATAGTTGTTTCTACATAGTATTGTTTTTTAAGGGAGTTGATTTTTCTTCTTCAAGCTTAACTCCTAGGAGGAAGGGAGTCTTTCTTGGATTACAATATTTCATATTAATTTTTTTTAGCAGGTATGAATCATATTTGGAATTATGTACTTTGATTCCAAGATATAGTTGAGAAATTTAAAGCCCTAAAAATTGGCTCAATAGTCCCAAATCGGTCATGGAGAAGGAATGGTTCAAAGCATCCTTCAAGGAAGCAATTTCTTTCATGGAACTTATAGTCATTATAATTTCATCCACATACAAGAAAATAATAATGATTTAACTATTAATCAAATTCAAATATACATTTGGATAATACTTGCATCTACAAAATTTTTGTGATAACAGAAAGCCATCAATCTTGGCATACCAAGCTCTGGGAGCTTGTTTTAGCCCATATAGTGATTTTTTCAACCTGCACAAAAGAGATAGATTAGTAAAAAAACCTTCTATATGCTGCATATATATATCTTCTTTTATATCTCCATGTATAAAGGCACTCTTCACATCCATGTGATGTACCTCCCATTGCTTGGAAGCTACAATGGCCAAAACTAGTTTTATAGAATCCATATTTTCCACTGGTTAAAAGGTATCATTGTAGTCAATTCCTTGGAATTGGGAGAAATAATTGTCCACTAACCTTTCCTTATAATTAATAGGAGATCCATCATAATAAAACTTTGTATTGAATACCCATTTGCATTTCACTAGATTTCTCCCCAGTGGGAGATTGACTAGTTCCCATGTTTCATTCTTATGGAGTGAATTGAATTCTTATTTCATGGATATTTTCCATGGATATTGGATATTATGAATATTTTTAACATGTTTTTGTATAATATTCAATCATCATATAACACTTCTTATCAAATCATGGGTCCTTGACAGAAATGGCACTCTCGAATTGAGATCTAGTTCTTCTAGGATCACTAGGATTCCTAGCTAGTTCCCTAACTGCTTGAATGTTCTTTTCCACCCATTTTTGTCTTGTGGGAGTGTTAGTATATTTAATGAAATATTAATTATCATACATATAATAATAATACAACTCATTATAGTCTTCACTTACAATCATATGTGATAGAGGTGAAGAGGATTCTCCATTTTTTGTTGCTGACATAGGCTCTTCTTCAAACTGGACACTCCTTTAAATGAAGAGATTTTTAGTGATCATGATAATATATTTGTACTCTTTGGAATATTATGAATACCTAAAAAATAATCATTCGTGACTTTTGGGTTTCAATTCATTTCTCTTTTTAGGTGGAATTATAGCACAAGATTTAGAGCCAAAAATCCTCAAGTGTGATACAACAAGCTTGTTTCCACTCCAATATTTGAAAAGAGTGATTCCATTAAACTATTTGTGAGGAACCCTATTTTTGTTATATGCTACACAGTTTATTTCTTCAGCCCAAAAATTTGGTGGAAAAGTTTTAGACTCTATCATGCTAGTGGACATCTCTTGGAGAGATCTATTCTTCCTTTAAACATAACCATGCTACTAAGGTGTGTAAGGAATAGAATGTTGCATTTGGATACCTACATATTGACAAAATTGTATGAATTTAGAATTGAAAATTGTATGACTTGTGCTTGAGGAAGAAAAACCAACAATATATGGAAAATTCATTAATGAAGGTTAGTACATATTTGTATTGAATAATTGACATATGAGTAAAAGGACTGACTATATCACTGTGAATAATCTGAAGAGGTGCATGGTTCTCTCATGATTGATTCTTTCATACCTTTTCTCTTGGTGTTTTGCTAGAATACGTCCTTGACAGAATCCTTTAGAAAAAATTATTTTGGGTAACCGTATGACCATATATTTTTCACATAAATCAGATAAATATTTGTAGTTAGTATAGACAAAGCTTTCATGCCATATCTTTCTAGCTTCGTTAGCATGAGTGAGGAGAGCAGAGGGGTTAGAGTAGGGAATGAAATGTTAGAACTTGTATACTTTATAGCTATGATAAAAATAACCTTGTGTTATGACTCTACCATTTTCATATCTGTTATTTCAACATTATTGGGAGTGAATAAAACCTTCTTAGGTTACCCAATGTGATTCATCTAATAGACTAACAAGAGGATGGTAGAAAGACATGGGAAATACAAAACATTATTGAAAGAACCATGTTCAATATCTATTCTACCCTTCCCTTTACATTCAGTTTTAGAATCACCCCCCAATACAATATTTGTACCATTCAAATAATCACAAGAAGGGAAGGCCTCCCATGTCGAATCCATGTGTCTTGAAGCTCTAGAATCAATTATAAAGGAAGAGGATCTTACAATTCTTGCAACTAGTGCATGAAATATCTCCTTGTCTTCAAAATTTGATGCACCCTCTTTCTTATTTTCACTTTCAAGAAGAGATATGTTGTTCTTTTCAATAATTTGAGTCAACATATCAATTTTTTTCTTCATACAAGAAATTTCTGGATGGTATCCCTTACCGCAGTATGCACACTTGCTCATTTCACCTTTATCTTTCTTCTTCTAGGAATTATTCTTGGAGATTGAAGACTCATCATGAGGCCATGACTTCTCTTTAATTTGATTGGGAGGATTCTTTCGATTAGACATCTTCTTGTCTTTAGAATCTATCTTTGAATCTCAATCAACCAAACCTTAATCCTTGCAAGGTTTTATGGTGCCCATAATGACCAAATTATCTTTCTCCTGGGTCAAATACATCATGAAATATACTATTGAAGATATCTTCTAGTGTCAAACTATTAACTTGGTGGCATGGAAGGTTGATAAAAATACAGAATAGTCAATAACACAGTTCGAAAGTATGGTCAAGATGAGTTGTTTGTCTTTCTTTTCAATACCACACTGCTTTAACTAAAGAATAAGAGATTTGAACTTGGATAAGGATACCCGTAAGGACTAAAAATTCCTTTGACTCAGTGAGACAAATTCATTCTCTAGTGAGTGTCCCCTCATTTCATCTATGTTTCCAAATAATTTTTGAAGTTTCTCCCATACTTCATTTGGTGATGTAAATCGATGAAGATGGAAAATAAGGTATCTGGAAATGCTGAGACACAAGAGACCATAAGCCTCATACCTCATGTTGTGCCACTTGATCTTCTCTGGAGAAGAATTATGCTCAGCTGTAGCTCTCATGGTCACTCTAAAGAGGCCTTTGTTCCTCATCAGAATCTCCATATGTGCCTTCCATTCAATGTAGTTGAATGGAGTCAAGATATGGAAAGATTGATCCATTTCTTCAGCAACTGTTCCCTGAGCAAGAATTAATGCACTCCTTGAGAGAGTGATGACCAACCCTGCTAAATAAATAAGAGAGGAGAATAATCAAGCTAAAGGAGCTTTGATACCATGTTGAAATTAAGCCCAAACTTAGATCAATTGAACTCACAAAAATTGCTAGAATACATGTAAAGATCCACTCAAAATTGGAGATTGAAATCAGTGCATAACACTAACTTACATTGCATAAGCATACATCATCCAAACATATATAGAAATAGGTTGTCCAAACATATCATTACATTATATATTTGAATACCTAAGAAGGAAATTTGAATCCTCACATGGTATTTTTTTAAGGATTCTAGTATTATACTTAAGTATGATATACTAGGTGATTGTTTTGTATTGAAAAAAACATGTTTATAGATGGGTAGGTGAATATTAAATATGAAACATAAAATTAACACTGAAATGTGTAAATTTTGGCGAATATTATGATAAAAAAACATATTTTATGTAAATATAGGCGATATTAGACACTAAAAATGACCAAATATTTATTTTTTGAAAAAAACCCCAAAAATAGCTAATTGGTGAAATTTTGCCCCTAAAAATTACCCGACTCACAATAGCAGGCTTACTAAAAGTATAAAAAATAAACCTATGTGCATAAAAAACTTTCCTAATAAGTCCTGGAAGGTCATAAGATGGCTGAATGATGTATGAAAAATAATAAATGATGGAAAGTCAATATACTCATGCTTTCAAGAGAGAAAAAAAGGATGAGTTGTGCAAAAACAAGGCAGTTTCTATGTGACTTGCTTTCTCCTTTTTACCTTAAAGTTGTTGAAAAGTAGTCTAAGTTTGGATAAGGCAGGAAAGTGCACTTGATAAAATGGGAAATTTTTTTAGTTCTCATAATCTTATTAAGAATACTTTAAAGGCTCTCCTAGAGACATTTTTGGCAAGTTTTGACCAAGTGGTTCAAGTGGATGCAAACTAGCTTGTATATGACCTAGGAAATTAATCAAAATGATTAATTAATGTATCCTAAGTATGGAAATGAGTTTTGATTATTCTAACATGAAAATACTAAGTACTCAAATAACAACCACATTAGTTAAAAGATATGTATAAGGCTATCCTAATCTACTTCCTCGAGCTTCTACCATTCACTAAGTGGATTTTCCATGTGACAAAGACGTAAACAAAGATGTTAAATGAGAAAGTATGCATGGAAGATAATTTTTATAAAATAAACAAGAACAAAAGATTAGAGTGAAAACCATTGATAATTACACTATGAATTCAAGGATATGTGACCAATTACATTAACAAATATACATAAAGATAAATTAATAAGTTTGTGTATGAAATAATTACAACAACAACAAAAATAACTTAAAGTTCTTTTGGTGGGCCCTTTCCAATTGGATTTTAAGGCCTAACTAATGTCTAGAATCAGACAAGGATGATTATTAAAACATATTCAAGAAAAAACACTTTGTATTAAGAACTAAAATATTGAATTATAGTGGTATAATATATACAAACATAACTTTGTTCTTGAATAGCTTACAAGGAGCATTACAACATTCTAGATCTCTTATTCTCAATTCCCTATTCTAATTTCTATCACTATTATATTTCTTACATAGAAAGATGGTATCATATTTATGGATCTCCAAGCTGCAACAACCAGCCCAACTCTATAGGAGAAGATACCCATTGTAAATTAAAGAGCATAAATCATGAGCCAAAAAATTTACATAACAGTATGTGAGGTGGTTTGATGAAACAATTTAGCGACAAAAGGATCAATATTATAGATGGACATGAGCATGTGTGAGAAATTGTAATATCCTGGTATGATATCCATATCATAATACTAACTCAACTATAACTATTAATTGAGGTGTGCATTCAGAGTTTTGCAGTAACATTAACTACTTTAGATGCAAGGAAAAATAGGTGAATTACTGATAAAGTTAGGGTAATATTAAAGAGGGTTAAGGAATATACCAAGAAAATTTAGGAAGTAATTAGTTCTTTCCCTAATCACATGTAAATTTGGGACCATTTATATTTTAGAATCAGCTCTGTTGAAACTTACTTCCACGCTTCTCGGTTTCCCAACTGTGCAAACTAGGAAGAAATGTCACATCCATTCAACTAGTGGCTAAGGAGGATGATGTGGCTATGAAATAATGTTATCATAGAATTATTATGCATCCAATAATTTTTTATTAGTTTTATATCACATTTGGGGATTTTTGGAATGATTTGGGAAAAACTAGCAGTTTTTGGCCCAGGAGAATCTGCGCAAAGGTGGTTGTCCAAACATGGTACGAACTCAACGAATTAAATGTATGAGAGATATGTGGGTATTGAGGTGATTTAAATTACTAAATGAACTTTAGTAATGACACTTTAGTGCATGAAACTTCCAATATGACAAAATCAGGAACAATAGTAAAAATTTCCTAGTCAATGAGCAAGGTTATGCAGAATTTGATAATTTTTGAATAAGATTTAGTTCAGACATGATATTAATGTATTATAGATATTAATAAATCAAATTTCACACATAATATAACTTAATACTTCTTATCATGGACATTAATAGATTCTTATTGCATAAAACTGATAAAAAAACCCATTAAAGGGGTAATAAAGGGCTCCACTCATGAAATCTTAACATGAGGGATCTATGGAAAATAAGCATTACTATATTGAAGAGGTTAGAATGAGTGAATGGGGATCATAATCTCATAATAATTTTTGTATAACTGATCTCTTCAAAAGGGGCTTCAAAACTGTGGATGGGAGGCCCAAAACTAGCACCAAATGTGGGACTATGAGCATAGGTGAAGTTCCCTTCACTGGATTTGATCTTAAATGAATCAATGGCTACTATAGAGGCTGAATCCGAACTTGAGGTTGTTTTTCCTTAGGTCACCATAACCTGCACTAAAAATGGAAAGGGAGATAGAAGAGAGTGGAAAGGGACTTGGGGCACATCACCCAAGGGACTCAGGTACATCACTTAGCATGAATCTTAGCTTCACTCAAATTAAAATCATTCATCAACCAAACTGATAAATGGAGTTGGAAGCATCCTTAAATAAACATTGAGTGACTTGGGTGACTTACTGAGAAAGTCCCTCACTTGTTGAGAAAGTTACCACTTTCTAAACCCTAACCCTATCCAAGTGGTGCACCCTCCATGATAAAAAAGTATGTGTGAGTCATGTGGGATGTTTCCTTGTCAATAAAATTTCCTCCAAATTAGAAACTGCACCATACTTATTCCCAAAGTTTCATGCTTTTTATTATGACAACTTTTCTGTACTTTCTTCTTTTGTAACTCACCCATTAAATGGAAATTGCACCCTCCTTAAGCCGATTGTTTCCTTATTTTTCTTAAGACATCTTTTTTGCACGTTCAGATTTTGTGATTGATCATCTAAATAAAAAATTATGCCTTCCTTAGGCCCTGAGTTATCTTCTTTCACTTCTGGATGCTTTTCTTGGCTTTTGGTACTTTCCATCTTTTCTAACTGCTTGCTTTCATCGATCCCTTTGACGGTTTCTAACTATCAACCTAGGAAAGTTGGCTTGGTACAATGCGCCCTCCTGACATGGAAAATTATTTCCATGTATTTATTTGCACATTAATTAAATAATTACATAGATATTTACAATTGAAAATTATCCTAATACATTCCTCCATCGTTTTTAATAACCAAAATTCCCTTGGTAAATTAATTAATTCATCTTTTGATCCCCTACGTGTTTGCAAGGTCAACACTTTTGATGTCCCTTCAAGGGAGGGACATGACAATCCTCCCCTCCCAAGTTTGCTTTTCCTCAGTTATAAACAGTCCAGAGTGCTGCAAAATTTGTCCACCATGTTTTTGTTGCACCACTCTGATTATAGTCATTCCCTAGTGACCACTTATTTCAACAAAATTGGAAACCGAGTTAAGGTAACTGAGTAGAATGGATGGATCTCACTGCCTCCTCTGCAAGGATCCAAATATTATTTCCCTCTTTGGAAATATGTCATTCAAAATAATTCCAGGATCCTATGGTATTATCTACCTCCTTCCAAACATCAATAACAATTTTTTTTTATGATCGTAGAAGATGAAAATGAGGATGTGGAAATCATACCACCACACAAACAATTTATCACTTTGCATGCTAAACTGGATATATTTGAGACTCTCCCACCAAGCATGGAACTTCTTTATGTGGGACCAAATCATCTTTAGTCTCTCTAAAGTATGAAAATCCATGTGCAAGCTAGAACTGGAACTCACATCATTGTAGATATGAAGACACGGGTGGTTATCCCATGCCCCTCCGTGTATATTTATAGAATCATATAGCATCCATTCATGCTCATTCTTCTGCTCATACAAATTTTCTAATGTGTCTAATGTCTCTCCATTGATGCAAGCAAGATGTTTACCCTCCAGAGTACACATCTCAATCATGTGTCTAGCCACCCAATCAATGGATAAAAAAACTTGCATTCTGAATGAATCAAGTGGAAATAATTAAAATACTATTGATGCACTTTTTAAACCATATGGCTTGACCACCAATCCTTCAATGATAAGAGTGGGAGTATCATGGTCCTCTTATGGCATCAATATAAAATATCCTTTCACCCGATTTTCATCCCCACATGATGTGGCTGAAATAGAAGTCTGGGGTGAAGAATTTTCAACCAACACCCTGCAACAATCATCCATAAAGATAATGGATGCATAAATTCCTCCATTGTTTGGATAAGTGACACTGTGACCATGTGCCTCCTCCAAAATTGTACAACATTTTCCTAGAGCAAACTCATAATCTCTTATAAGTTATGCAAGTGCTTTCTCTTCATATTGTTTGACCTCAAACTCATCAAGCACATTTAAATCAGAATGTACCTCATGTGCATGTGTATGGGAGGTATCTAATGGATTCAAAATAAGTCTTTGTTGTTGTTCACATGTCAGGGCAATGTTAGTCACAACAAAAAATTTACTGCAGAAATAAAATTCTTTGCATCCAAAGGTCTTCATTCCAAAGATGTCTCTATGTACCCAATCAATGGATGAATACGGAATTTTATTTGCTGATCCATATGGAATGTGATCAGCCACCTACTCTGGAGACAAATCTACCATTTATAAGGGTATGTCATAAGGTGTCTCCTTCGAAGCATGCATGTCAAACAACCCTCTACTGATGCAAGCAATTCTAGTGCCTCCTTGATGTTCTATTTTAGAGATATATTTATATACCCAATCCATGAATAAATAATCATATTCTCTTGATGATTCAATTGGAATGTCTTCAAACATTTTTACCATACCTAATAACACTTCATCCTTCCTTATAATCTCAATGAGTGCTTGGCCAATATTTTCTTCTTGGTATATTTTCACAAGCATCTGCAAATCTGCTCCTTCCTCATGGTTGTCCTTCACATGAGGTTCCTTTAGCACATCCAAAGTAGTTCCTACCATGTGCACATGATTATTTTCCATGCAATATGGGGGGTTTGGTACATTCAACTCCCTTTGAATTTGATTAATATGCAACCTTGACTCTTGAAGATCTTCTTGGGTTCATTTCAAGGAATCATAAGTAGACTCCCATTTACTATGGAGTCTTTTAGACTCTTCTGTTTCCCTCTTGATTGAACAATGGTACATTTCAACCACCATGAGGAGATGATATCTGTCATATAGTAAGTTCATATAGCTATACTTAATAATGGTCATGCCTTCTTTAAGTGCTCTGTTCTCTTCCAAAAAGGCTTCTCCTTCCATCTCTCCTCCAGGAAATTTCCAACAACATCTTTCCAACAACGAATTAATGTCAAAAAAGTTGTTCATGGCTGCCATAAGATTCTCTCTGTCCTCCTTTAGTAATCCACTAAAAACAAGATCACCACCAAGGTTTCTCCTTCCCATGGCTGAAACATAATATCATCTTGCTTGTGGCATTGATCCACAACACATATCTCATTCTCAGCATACCGACCAACTTTAGAATATGTTGCAAAATCACTTCCATGATATGAAGTGGAGGGTTACATCTCTGAAGGTTGGAATGAAAAGTGATCTTTGCAAAAATTAGAAATAACATAATTCCTTGGAATTTAATCTTAATCATCCTCCTATAAGGAAAATATGGTGGCCTTCTCTTCCACCAAATTATCAGGTTCACACCCAAGTGGTGTGTCCTTGTCTTCATTTTCATTATGTGGCTCAAGAGGTGACTATAAATCTGATTTGTAATCTTCTTTTGGATCTGATACAAAAGATGTATCACCATCCTCACATGAACCAACATATTTAGTAGTGATCTCGAGATCACTCACAAAGAAGTTGGAAGTGCATTCATCTTTCCTTTCTTCTCCCATGCAACCACCTTAAAGTGACTTGCGCTCAACCTCATGAATCACCACCTCTACTTCATTTCTGTAATAATAATAATTAGGGATTGGATTTAAAACTTTTTCAAAGTCATTTTGGAATTCCTTATGCTCCTCCAAAAGTATATCTGCAAGTGTGGATTCATCTCCCACACTTTCAAAAAACCGATGATGGGCTTCTAGGTCTTTAGTTGTGCATGATGCCTCTTCAAACTATTCTACACAACTTTATTGCCTC
Organism: Pseudotsuga menziesii; assembly: GCA_001517045.1. Classification (NCBI taxonomy): domain Eukaryota; kingdom Viridiplantae; phylum Streptophyta; class Pinopsida; order Pinales; family Pinaceae; genus Pseudotsuga; species Pseudotsuga menziesii. Next base: position 16,280 of record LPNX010646939.1, on the reverse strand, counting down.
ATGCAGTCACTTTGCAGTAACTTGCATTCCACTATGATATTGTTTTCACTTTCTTCATGGATATTTGATTTAGAGAACTTGGAAGGTGAGACTTCATTGTGTTTCAACCTTTGCTCCACTTCTTTGCACACATTGTTGAAAATATGTTCTATTCTATTTTGATGTGAGTTTCCAAAGGAATCCATATTGCTAGATAATATTTCAATATCATATTCATGGAACTCCAAAAAATACAAGAAAACCTGAATCTCTTTACTTAATGTTTGATATCTTCGAAAGTACTTATAAGCATCAACTTCTAGTGTCTTTCCTCTAATGACCATTGTGTCATCAATAATGTTGAACTCTGGTGGATTAAGTATTTTTCTCTCTATGCACATAATGTCATATGAAGAGTCATTTTCATAAAAATTAGTAACCTCATCATCATAATATGATGCTTCCTCATCATCCCATTCAAAATCATCACTAGTTGGTGCTAGTCTCATGGCTACAAATCCTTCCTTCTCGGAGGAGGTGACTTGTGATCTTATTCAACAAATAGCCTACTTTCCATAGGCTGGGCCAAGGAAAGAGATATGATACCACTATAATATACTTGATATAATATCCATATAAGAATACTAACTCAACTATAATTATTAATTGAGGTGTGCAATCATACTTTTGCAGTAACATTAACCACTTTAGATGCAATGAAAAATATGTGAATCACTGATAAAGTTGGGGTAATATGACAGAGGCTTAACGAAGAGACCAATAAAATTTAAGAAAAAATTAGTTATTTACGTAAGCACATGTAAATTGGGTACCATTTAGGTTTCAGAATCAGCTCCCCTCAAACCTACTTCCACGCTTATAGGTTTCCCAACTGTGTAATCTAGGAAGAACCATCATATCCATTCAACCAATGGCCAAGGAGGATGATGCGGCCCTGAAATAAGGTTATCATACAATTATTATGCATCTAATAAGGTTTTATCAGGTTTATATCATATTTGGGTCTGTTTGGAATGATTTGGGGAAAACTAGCAGTTTTGGCCCAGGGAGAACATGCACAAAGGTGGTTGTCTAAACGTGGTACAAAATCAATGAATTTACTATATGGGAGATGGAATGGGTATTTGGGTGAGATAAATTCCTAAAACAACTTTTAGAATGACTTTTTAGTGCATAAAAATTGCAAGATGACAAAAACAGTAAGACTAGTAAAAACATCCTAGTAAATGAGCAAGGGTATGTAGAATTTGATAAATTTCAAATCGGATTTACTTCATAACTTCTATTAGTGTATTACAGAGAGTTATACATCATCTTTTACACATGATATAACTTCATACTTTTTCCCATGGGAATTAATACATTGTTATTGCATAAAATTGATTAAAAAACCAATCAAAGGGGAAATACAATGATCCATTCATCAAAGATTAACATGAGGGGCCTATGGAACACAAAAATTATTGTATTTCAGAAGTAAAAATGAGTGAATGGGGCTGAGAATATCATAATAATTTTTTTAGAACTGATCTCTTCAAAAGGGGGTCCAAAAATGTGGATGGGAGGCCCAAAACTAGCACCAAAGTTGGGACTTTAAGCATAGGTGAAGTTCCCTTCAATGGATATTGTATTGAATGAATCAATGGTTGTTGTAGATGTCAAATATTAATATGAGGTTTTTGTTCCTTATCTCACCATAACCTGTACTAAAAATGGAAAGGGAGATAGAAGAGAGGGTAAAGGGACTTGGGGTGCATCACCCAAGAGACCGAGGTACATCACTCAACATGATGCTTAAATTCACTCAACACAAAATAATACATCAACCAAACATAAAAATGGAGTTGGAATCATCCTTAAATAAACATTGAATTCCTTTGGTAACTTGTTAAGCAAATCCTTCACCTGTTGAGCAAGTTGCCACTTGCTAAACCCTAACCCTAGAAAAGTGGTGCACCCTCCTTGAGAAAATAGTATGTGTGAGTCATGTGGAATGTTTCTCTGTCAATAAAATTTCCTCCAAATTAGAAACGTCTTCCGCGTTATTCCCAAAGTTTCATGTTTTTGCTAATGAAAACTTTTGTGCACTTTCTGCTTTTGTAACTGACCCTCTAAATGGAAAATGTGCCCTTCTTAGGCCCATAGTTGCTTGCTTTTTATTATTGCAATTTTTATTCACTTTCTACTTTTGTGACTGATCCTCTAAATGCAAAATGCACCCTTCTTAGGCCCATACTTTCCTGCTTTTACTTATGGCTAGTTTTCTTGGCTTTTGGTACTTTCCCTCTTTTCTGACTACTTGATTTTGTGAGTCCCTTTGAGAGATTATAATTATTAACCTAGGAAATTTGTCTTACCCCAACGCGCCCTCCTGACATGGAAAATTATTGCCACATATTTATTGGCACATTAATTAAATAATTACATAAAATAATTAGAATTTAGCATTATCCTAATACATGCCCCCATGGTTTTTAATAACCAAAATTCCCTTGGTAAGTTAATTAATTCATTTTTTGACCCCCTAGGTGTTTGGAAAGGTCAACATTTTTTATGTCCCTTCAAGGGATGGTCGAGAGTCTTCATCCCTATGACATGTAGTGCATAGGGATGGATATCCTATTCAATCATTTCCTCATAATTCATATTCATTCCCATGCTTGCATAGAACACAAGGACGATTGTGTAGACCTTCAAATGATTTGGGTGACTTTGAGTGAACACATCATATTTTGGAAGGATTTAAGATCAAAACCCAAGTGACAGATTCTTTTTTAAGTGCACGGAACTATCTGGAACAACGATTCTGGTGGCCGAAATTAAACTATGACATCAAAACCAAATGGTGCTACAAGAATCAAGTCTTGTAGCTGGTATTACACTATTCTCTAGAAATAAATGTTATACTGTGGAACTAGCCATCATCAACATGGTACATATCAAAACCATTTCTAAACCATCAAAAGAAATGAAATTAAATTATTTTGACAACAATTATATCTTATCACACTTTCTCGTTACGTTAGTAAGTAAATAGGGTCATAAGTGCATTATCCAGGAAATAAGGAAAAGGAAAAATAGTTAAAATTGGGTGAAAGGGTTATGTTCAAAGTATCAATTAGGCATGCCAACATCTCCCCACACTGGTCCTCTGCATGTCCTCATGTAAAAAATTCTTAACAATTCTGAAAAAAAGGATCAAAATTAAAAATTGGAACAAAACTCTATTAACATAATTGTGATGCGTCTGTGAATATGTTTAAATTCCTTGGGCCTCGTCCTTTCTTTCCTTGAGTCATTTATTCAATATATTTATATTCATAAGGTGTTTTGAAGCTTCTTTGTACCATTTCCTAACTAATTTACAAATTTTCTTGTTTTTGGAAACTATCTTCATGCACTTGATAATCAATTTTCCACTCTTTTGCTGAAGTTTGTGGACTTCTACCTTTAAATATTAATTTTCCTCTTTTATATGGTGATCTATAATACCATATTATTTTATATCTTCCATAAATATTCTTAATCCTCTTTTTCTTTCTCTTTAATTGGGAAATGATAGAGGGTATAATAGAACTAAAGGAGACCATAGGTTCGCTAACAATGATTGGAGGTACATAATTCCTATGAAATTGAAGGTGAGGAAGGTCATATTAAAGATGGGTATAATAAATTACCTGAGGGTTTAATTATTTAGGATTATATTCAACATTAGGAAAAAATTTGGAGGATGGGGATCTTCTTTTCCATTAAGGTTTACATATTTTGTCATTACAAATTTTGAAGGATTGATCTTGGGTAGATAATTTTAGGAAAATTGGATTCAAGATGACATAAAAAATTACCAAGCCCAAAATGTGTCCTAAACAAGTTAAGATAAGGAAAGGTGTGCAATCATTAGAGGAAATTTTGGGTCTAAAATGGGCCTTATAATAAAACACGCCAACAACAAATTTTGTGAGTTGGAATTCAAGAACTAATAGAATTTCAATAAAATGAGTCAACCATAATGGTTGAATTGACATATTTGTCATAAAAGAAAACTACTTTTTTTTTTGTATTTTCGACATATCTCCATGTCTTTTTACTCAAATTTCAAGAAGGAGAGCTCATTGGATGTGGAATTTAATTCCACATCCAACGAGTACCCATAGTGCATACTTTTGACGGACCCCTCTACCTCAAAAAAAAGAAATACTTGAAAAACATGATGATGACATCATCATCACGTTTTTTCAAGTATTTCGTGTTTTTGAGGTAGCGGGGTCTGTCAAAAGTATGCAGTGTGGGTACTCATTGGACGCGGAATTAAATTCCGCATCCAACGAGCTCTCCTGCTCAGAATTTGAGTAAATACATAGGGAGATATGTCAAAAATACGAACACAAAAAGAAGTTTTTTTCATTCTTCCTCCAAAATTAATAGGTATTATTTTATTATTTTAACTATTATTTGATTTTTTTCCTTAGGAGGCCCATTTTAGACCCCAAATTTCCTCTAATGAAATCACAGCCATACGATTGATGATAAGTCTGCAACTAATCCTAGGAGAAAAGAAATGGAGATATGAAAATCATCCGTGCATGCTTCAATTTTCATAACATCTTTAAAGGTTTAAATCATCAAACATTATCTGTTATGAGCTTCCAAATTTCTAAATCTGAGTCCCATGGTTAATCTGCCAAATTTTTCATTCACGCTTGGATTTTAGCTGCATAGCTTGAAACAACAATATCATATTTCGATCAACTATATTCGATACCATCTATGGCATTCTACCCTATGTTACCAGAAACGTGATGGGGCTTTGCGTTTTTATGAAAAAATGGAGTAGAAACAAAGATGGGATGAAAACCATTGTTTTCTTCATCCCCTCTTATTTCTAGAATGAAAAAAACCATTTCTTACAAAACGAATCGTTTCGCACAACGGTTTTAGGAGAAATAATTTTCCATTTGTCTTGGAACTCGGTTCATTTCTAACCATTTTCGGTGCAATTCGTAATGTGTAGAGCTATTAATGAAGGTAGGTGGCAAGTAAGGGATCTAAATGCTGATTTTATTGAATATTGAGTGTTGTGGAAGGAAGCGTGCTGCTGCCATCCACCGTCGATCCTTATTCTTCCTGCATTGAAGTTAATCGAGTGTACAGTTTTTGTTTTTCCTTTCACTCTCTGGTGAGATCCCTTTCAAGCGAAAAATAGAACCGAGAAGAGTGTTGGTCCTGGAGCATTGAGACGATTTTGAAATTGGTTCACATTATCATAGGAGTGACCACTAATAGGGAAGCAGTATTACTGTTTCACAATATGGATGGATTGTATCGGTTGGGAGTTGCGATGCCGTAAAAATATTTAAATACTCCTTAGATTACACCTCCGACAAATAACATAAGTGAAAATATGACACTGGCAACTTTGCAAGTAAGTGAATCCTAATACACATGTTGTTGCTGATTCTTTTGAAAATTGAAATAGATTATGTTTTATAATCGAGAACTTAGAGACTAATATCAATATTTCCATGCTAAACTATACACCTCCAAACCCCCTATCTAGATTTGCATTGAAGCATTTGTAATTGTCACCAACATCGGACAACAAATATGAGTCAAATATGTTGTTTTGACAAATAGTACTGTTAGTTGATTGAATTTTCTCAAGCAATGCATGGAACTCCTATCCTGAAATTCCAAATATGGCCTTTCACTTCATCTCTAAAAATGCATCCTTATCTGCAGCAGAGGAACTCTCGTAATTTTTTTGAAAAGGAGGAATCCTTGTCATGTTTTTAAATTTGTACATAGTAGCTTAAGAATGAATATGCAAATGGTTGCTAGAGTAAAATCATTCCATTGAGGTTAAATGAAATACAAAGATTACAGTCTCGAGGTTTTGGATCTGTGATCGATGGTGAAGAGGTTGAGAACTTCCTTGGAAGTTCCCTATTTATTTGTAGAAATATGTCAGGAGGCTTAGATATGTTGCGTAATAGGCCCATGTCATTATGCATTCTATTGTGAAGTTGTGAAAATAGGGGCTCCAAGATTTCCTTATGAAGCAGGATTGGATTGATAGGGTGGATGGTGCTTTCCAATTTTGACTTTTCCCTACTTTTAAATGTATTTTTGTACATCATGTAGGGATAGAACTGGTCAGAAATCAACGTTTGTGTGCAGAAGGCAGGGGAGTGTCACTCTCTTCAACAACAAAACTAAAAACTTAACTAACAATTCAAAATACAACCTACAAGAAAGTTGTACTTTGATGGTTATGACTCACTGACAGATCTCAGAAACTCAATTTAATTTCTATAGGACTATTGCAGCTTGGTTTCTATTGCTAATAGTGCTCCCTAGATGGTGTTGCCACTAGCTGTTACAACTAGCAACACTTAACACGCTTAATTCAACTAGTTGTGACTGCTGACATCACTCATAACTCATTCACAGCTCACGCACAGCTCTGTTGCAACTCACTTTTAACACATTTTTTATCACCCCTGTGTTCGTTAACTAATAAAAAATATCCCACTGAATATATAAACAACATCCACACTAATAAAAATCGATCTTCTACAACAAACTGATATTAAAAAATAAAACTGAGTTTTTCTAGAAATAGAATAAACATGGAAAATTACAGAATAAAATTGAACTGTGTATTAATCTATATCTCTGTCTCCACAAAACATGTTTACAATATGGGTATATATAGTATCTCAACTAATTCATCCATTAAATGCTTATTGGCCCTTCTCTATACAAAATGGCATTCTCTGTTCAAATGACTTACAATCTATTAATGCTCTATTACATTCTAACATTAATAAAATATGTGATGCCTCTTCATATTTTTGGATGTGCTTTGCTGGCACAGTAAAAATGAATTTTTATATTTTAATAACCTTCTATCTGTTAGGTGGTGAGGTGGTGTGGCACTGTTGTGACTCTTCAGTGTTGTGGTGGCCACAATCTGAGCGGTGATGGATTTTCAGAATTCCATCAATTGAAGTCTAAACGATGTTTCCTCTTCAAAATTGTCAAAGCCAGTGGTGGAGTAATTAACCAATTCCAACATTCTCCCCATTAATTACTACACTCAAAAAACAAAATTTTGTAACACTTGATTTTTGTTACAGCTTACAAACCCTAATGTTTTTCCTATGAAGCTCAAACAAATATTTTCCCAATGGTTTTGTAAACAAGTTTGCAAACTGATTTCTTGCTGTGAAAAATTACACACTGATTCCGTTGTTGTTTATTAGTTCAAGAATAAAATGATACCGTGTATCAATATGTTTACTTCTTTTGTGAAAGACGTGATTTCTTGATAGTGCAATAGATGAGTATTATCACAAAAAAATGAAGTTGGTTCATTTTGTTCATGCCCTAACTCAGAAAGAGTTCTTCTCATACATACTGTTTGACATGCAGCTACTGTTGCAACAACATACTCTACCTCAATAGAGGATAGTGTCACTATGGGATGCTTCATTGATGCCCATGATGTTGATCCTGATCCAAAAATGAACACATATCTAGATGTGCTCTTTCTATCATCAATAGAACCTGCAAAATCACTGTCAGTGTATCCAATCAACTTAAAAATTTGATTTAGATGTATACTGGATACCAAAATTTGTTGTTCCGGCAATATATCTTAGGACTCTCTTTCCATCTTGCTAGTTGGTACTCTTTGGTGTTTCCATAAACCTTGAAATTAAAATTACTGCAAACATTATATCAGGTCTTGTTGCAGTTAACTACATGATAATTCCAACTAGTCTCTTATACATCATTGGATCAATTTTTTACCCATCATCTTCCTTACTGAGTTTTTTGCCAGTTGCTATTAGAGTTACAGATGGCTTACAATTCCTCATTCTAAATATTTTCAATACATCATTTGCATATTTATACTGATATATAAAAATACCATATTCAAATTGAATTACTTTAGTACAAAGGAAATATTTCGTCATTCCTAAATTAGTCATCTCAAATTTGGTTTTCATGGCTTTCTTGAACTCATCTATAGAAATATCTCCATTGAATATCAAATCATCCACATATAAACAAACAATCAGTCTTTTACCTTCTTAGTTTACCTTTGTATACAATGTTGGTTCACTTGGAATTCTGCTGAATCCTTCTCCATTCAAGTATTCATCAATTCTGCTGTACCATACTCTGGGTGCCTGCTTCAATCCATACAACGCTTTCTTCAATCTGTAGACTTTGTCTTCTTGTCCATCAACCTCATATCCTAGAGGTTGTCTTACATAAACCTCTTCTTCTAAATATCCATTCAAAAATGCAAACATTACATCCATTTGTTGTACATACCATTTATTATGAGCAACAATAGCTAATACCATCCTTACCGTATCAAGTTTGGCTACAAGTGCAAATGTCTCATTATAATCAATTCTAGGTTGTTTACTAAACCCATGAGCTACAAGTCTTGCTTTATATTTTTAAACATCACCATTAGCATTTAACTTAGTTTTGTAAATCCATTTCACACCCATACAATTTTTATCACCAAGCAAATCTACCAGATTTCAAGTATTATTTCTTTCTATGGAATCAATTTCTTCATCCATTAATTTTATCCAAACATCCTTTTTAATAGTTGAATCAAAATCTACAGGATCACATGCTAAAAATGCAAAATATGAAACTTGATCTACTTCATCATTCTGTTCATACAATTCACTTAAACTTCTAGTCTTTTGACCCCTAACTTTTTTTCTTAATGACGCTAATGTAGGATTTGATTCATTTCTTACCTCCGATCATGTTCCTTGTCGTCCACTAACACTTGATGGTTCACCATGTTCATGAGTTCAAGGTGTTCTGGCAGGTGTCCTTGCTGCTGGTGTATGTGGAGTCAATTGTCCTCCATGTGTGCCCTATTCATCTTCTTCATCTTCTGCGTGAGGTGTTACAACTTCCTCGCCAACTAATTTATCAATGCTCCCATCCCATGCTTCTTCTTTAAAAGCCACATCTCTTCTAATTACATACTTCTTGATGATGGGATTATAAATTCTATATGCTTTAGATTCTTCACTATATCCAACAAAAATACATTTCTAACTTCTGTCATATAACTTTCTTCTCATTTCTTCTGGTACATGTGCACAAGCTACACAACCAAAAAAATTTAAATGAGATATGCTGCTACACTTAGCGCTCCAATCTTGCCAAGGAACTCGATCCTTCATGCTCTTAATGGGGCTTCTGTTCAGGATGTACACTGAATAAGTAACATTGTCTCCCAAATAGTCATTTGAAAGATGCTTCTCCTTTGTCATACTTTGAGCCATGTTCATAACGGTTTGATTCTTCCTTTCTGCTACACCATTTCACTGTGGAGTGTAGTGTGCAGTAAACTAGCTTTTAATTCCATAATGCTTACAAAAATCCATAAATTCATTTGACATATACTCACCTCCTACATCTGATCTCAAGACATTAATAAATCTGCTACTCTCTTTTTCAGTCATATCTTTAAAAATTTTAAACACATCAAATGATTGAGATTTCTGTTTTAACAAATACACCCAAGTTTTTCAACTGTAATCATCAATGAAAGACATAAAATAAACATTACAAGTCAAAGAAGGTGTTTGCATCGATCAAGACAAATCTGTGTGTACCATCTCCAATGGAACCTTTGATATGTTTGAGACTCCGGATATAAATTTCTCTCTACGATGCTTTGCCAATATGCAACCTTCACATGAGCTTGCTGGCTGCTCAATACTCGGCAATCCTTTTACCATCTGCTTCTTCTGTAGAAAGTCTAAACCACCAAAATGTAAATGGCCATATCTCAAATGCCATAACAATGATTGATCTAAACTCTTAGTTTTATAAGCATTCAAAGAGTTAGTCAAATCATTTCTCATAGTCAGCAGAAACATTCTATTCTTTGTCATCTCTACTCTGGCAATCAACTCTTTACTTGGATATTTATCATAAATAGTGCATACATTTTTCTTAAAGAATACTCTGTACTCTTTTTCCAACAATTGTCCAACACTCAATAAATTACAAATTAAACCAGGAACATAATAAACATCATGTATTGTTCTTCTTTTACCATCTTTTGCATACACATCAATCACACCTTTACCATTAACTTTTAGCTTACAATCATTACCCAACTTTACTTCAGACTGAATGTTGGTGTTTAGACTTGAAAATAATTCCTTATTTCTAGTCACATGGTTGATGCATGAGCTGTCCAAAAACCATATATCTTTTGAACTTTCTTGGATGACATTACAAGTCAAAAACATAGGCTGCTCTTCATTTTCAGTCTCCTCTGTCATGTGTGTAGACAACTTACTAGTATATGCTTGCTTCTTCCAACACTTGTTAGCAAAATGCACAAATTTCTTACAATAAAAACATTGAACTTTACATTTTTCATACCTTCGATTTCTTGACTGTCCTGCTGAAGCGAATAATTATTCACTTCACATAATTTAATGTTACCAGAACACCTGGAATATTTGATAAGCCATAAGGCAAGTATATATTAATGATAGGATAGATGATAAAAGATGATTACAATGGTTGATAACCCACCTATTAAATAGGGCTTGGGAATTGTGAATAAAAGGTCATGTCCTTTCATCTTAATTATGTTTATTATTATATTTATTTTATGTTTGTTACATTACCTTCCCCTTAAGGGAATGTTTGTCCTCAAAGACGTATTTGACATTAATGTTTGATTTATTTTAATTCGTCGTCTCGAAATTCTTTTCCCTTTTGTATTTGCGACATTTGAGGAGATGAGCTGATACGAATTACAGATTCCCCAGGAGAATTGTCGCATCGTATCTACTGTGGTCCATCCTAGATCTATTTTTATCAAAGCTATGAGATCTTTTTGTGGGACAATTCGTTTCAATTTTTTCTTAGTATTTAGATACTTTTACATGTCCACATAATTCTTATGTGAATAATCATTTTGAACCTATCGTTGGTCAAAATGATGATTATAATTAGGATGTCTGTAAGGTGTAGGTGTTGTTGGTTCTTCTTTATTTTGGACTACGCCAAGGACTGTCTTCACTTCCTTGATTTGATTTTTGGATGCATTTTCGTGGATTGTGCTTCTTGGTTCTCTAGTAGATTGTTTATGATTTTGAAACTTTTCGATTCCTTCATCTTGCAATTTTTTTTCAATTTCTAACTCCTTGATCGGATTCTGTAGTTCCTAATTATTATTATTTAGACACTGGTTTTATTCTAGATTTTTCAGTATTTTTCCTTCGAGGTCTTCACTGCAGTGTTCTCTCTTGCTACTGTTTTTCAATTTTTTTATTTTTGTAATCAGTGTTTTGTTATGATTTCTTAATCTGAAAATTTATTTAGAATTGTGGGATATTGTTTTATTACTCTTTGTGATATCCAGCTTGTGTTCTTTTTTAGAGTCACTATTTTGTTGTTGAAGAAATTTTATCTGTTGTCGATACTAGTCGACCACTGATTCTTGATCTGTTAATCTCTGTCGTATGTGCACGAGTTCTTTATCTTTGTCATTAATGATTTTGTTCAAGCGTATAATTATTTCTTCGTAATCACTTATTTCTTTCTTTATATATTGATTTTTTTGTTTCTGATCGAACTCACTTTCGTCTTTTAATTTCTCAATTTGGGCAGATAAATTTTCTATATGATTTTTCTTATTAGAATTTTTTTGTTCCTTGTGCTCTTTTTGCATCTTATGTAATTTAATCAACATTTCCGATTTCGTATTTATGTCTTGTAACTATTCATTGTCTCTCTGATAATGCTTTAGCTTGGCTTCTAATTTCTCTATTTGTAGTCATAAATCAGATTCCATGGTCTCTGATTTCTTCCACACCAGATGATGATGGTCTTTTATTTTTTTCGATTTTGTTTTCCTTTGACTATTTCTTCAACGATATATAGTATTGAATTCCTGTCTTCTTTCACTTCTTTGATGATACAACATTTTCCTTTTCTTTTTTTTCTTTTTCTTTTGATACTATCTTTTTTTTAATAAATATTAATAAATATTATTATTGTTTTTTTAAATTAATTATTACATAATAATGTTTTATTATTATTTGATATAATAACAATTTAAATATTATAAATATTTAATATTATAATATATATATTCTATTATATACTATGTTATGTTTTTTTGTGTGCAAGGTCATGGAGGTGGAGCTCGTGGTCGGTGGAGGAGTGGTGGAAGGGATGGAGGAGGTGGCGGCTGGAGCATGTAGGAGCGACGTGAGGGTGAAGGCTAATGGTAGGGGAGTTGGAGCGGGAGGAGGGGTTGTGTTGGCATATGGAGGGGTGGTAGGTGGTGGCGAAAGGTTGAGGGCAGCGGAGAACGATGGGAATCAATAGCGTGGGGGTGCATAGAAGTGAAGGGTAGACGCGTAGGGATGGGAGGAGTGCGGAAGAGTGGAAGGAGTGCGTGGAAGGGATAATGGAGTGGATGTGAAGGGATGTGGAGTAGCAACGTGAGGGAGATGGGATGCGGAGGATGGTGCATCCCATATTTTGATTTATCTTTTTGTTTTTTTCTCTGTTCAAATTTGCAGCAATATTCTTCAGATTTGCAGCGGATATTTCTTCAAAGAATTTTTTTTTTAAATAATTTTTTTTTTGGTCAATTTGAAATCTGGAAATGGCCAGAAGCCAAGACTAGTCAAAGACTAGGTGTACAAAGAAACTCTAAAATTACTCAGATAAAATCTGAAATTTTGGCTAAAAGCCAGAATGAGCACAAGCTTGAGAAAGGCTTGGCTCTAATACCACTTGAAGTGAATAATTATTCACTTCACACAATTTAATGTTACCATAACACTTGGAATATTTGATAATCCATAAGGAAAGTATATATTAATGATAGGATAGATTATAAAAGATGATTACAATGGTTCATAACCCACCTATTAAATAGGGCTTGAGAATTGTGAATGAAAGGTCATGTCTTTTCATCTTAATTATGTTTAGTATTAATTATTTAATTATTATATTTATTTTATGTTCGTTACAACTGCTCTACTGCTACTCCCCCTTACGATAGGAGTACTTTTCTTAACTTCTCTTCATTTTCAGCATCATTTCTGCTGTCACTATGACCAAGACTTCGTCCTCCTCATCCTCTGTTACTATCTATTCCTATGCCTCTACCTCTAGTAACATTTAACTTAGATTTAAAATCATTTTCTAAACGAGTGTCATCATACATGTTCATTCTTGATTCATGAGAAAGAAATGAACTAGTCAGCTCATCAATGTGCATTTGACTGATATTTTTAGATTCTTCAATTAGAACAACCACTGCTTCAAGCTTCTTTAGCAAACATCTCAACAATTTTTCAATCACACGCTGATCTAGAAGGTCTTCACCGGACTGCAGTAACTAGTTTACAACACTCATGACTTGTGTCATGAAATTATCAACAGTCTCACTATCCTTCATTTGCATATTCTTAAAGTCTCTTCTTAAATTCTGCAACTTAACATTCTTCACCTTGGTAACACCTTGATAAAACATTTCAGCAGTGTCCCAAGATTTCTTTGAAGACTCGGCGCTTGATATCTTCAAAAATATAGATTCGCTCAGGCCTTGTTGAATAAGACCAAGATCTTTATTATCCTTCTTCTGATTTTCCTTCAAGAGAACACGTTCAGAATTTGTCAGAGCCAACTTAGCCGCTTTATTAACTCGTTCAAAATAGCCAATCGTAACAAACTCCCAAATATCCTGAGCATGCAAGATAGTTCTCATTTTAATAAACCATGTGTCATAATTTATTTCAGACAACGCTGGAATTTGTGGCTGCACTACACTGTTGTTAGTAGCCATCTCAATTAATTTCAAAAGACAAATGAGCAACAAAACTCAACCAGCCTCGTAGACATGAAAAAAAACTTAACCACACTCTGATAACAATTTGGGGAAGGCAGGGGAGTGTCGCTCTCTTCTACAAAAACACTAAAAAATTAACTAACAGTTCAAAAGACAACCTATAGGAAAGTTGTACTTTGATGGTTACGACTCACTCACAGCGATTACAAACTCAATTTAATATCTACAGGACTATTGCAGCTTGGCTGCTACTGCTAATAGTGCTCCCTAGATGGTGTTCTAGCTAGTTGTTACAGCTAGCAACTCTTAACACACTTAATTCAACTACCGGCGACCGCTGCTATCACTCACAGCTCATTCACACCTCACGCACAACACTATTGCAGCTCACTTTTTAACATTTTTTTTATCACTGTGCGCTCATTAAATAATCAGAAATATTCTGTTGAGTAAACAAACAACATCCACACTAATAAAACTCGAGCTCCTACAACAAACTAATATTAAAAAATAAAACTGAGTTTTTCCAGAAATAGGGTAAAACACACAAGATTACAAAATAAAATTCAAATGTGTATTAATCTATATCTCCATCTCTACAAAACATGTTTACAAGCTAGGTATATATGCCATCAATTGCTAATTGGCCCTTCGCTATACAAAACAGTCTTCTTTGTTCAAATGATTTACAATTTGTTAATGCTCTGTTATAGTCTAACATTAATAAAATCTATGATGCCTCTTCATATTTTTGAATGTGCTTTGCTAGCATAGTAAAACTGAATTTTTATATTTTAATAATCTTATGTCTGTCAGGTGCTGAGGCGGTGTGGTGGTGCTGTGACTCTTCAGTGTTGCGACAGCCACAATTTGAGTGGTGATGGCTTTTCAGAAGTTCGTCAGTTTAAGTATGAATTATGTTGCCTCTTCAAAATTGCTGAAGCCAGTGGTGGAGTAATTAACCGATTCCAATAGTTTGCATGCCTTATTGTTGGTATGGCCTCATTGTGGTTGTTGAGCCTATCATCATTTTGAACAAGCCTTTTTTTATGTCCAAGCCAATACAAGTACACCAAAATAATATCAGGTCAATTGCAGGACATATAGCATCAAACAAATGAAAATTATGTACATGGTTCGAATGAGCACTAGCAGTAGCTACCAAAACCAATTTTTTTCTGATAACAAGAATCCACAAAGGATGTAGAAGAAAATCAAGGTTATAACATATAAGCCACAATACAAATACAAAGTAATAAGCACAACCAAACATTACATGGAATTCTTATACCTCGAGAGAAAACCCATTGGTTTAGATTTGTAAGCACTAATGAGCTTTGCAATGCTTTTACTATATATATATAAATAGACATCCATAGACCCTTGTAAAATAACAGATATTGACAGACACTCACAGAAAATGATGGAGACTCGATTGGCATTTCAGAATAGAGAAACACATGGAGAAAGAATTTTTGTTGTTTGTATATGTCTCAAAGAATATATTATACTCTAAATCCATGCACAAGGTCAACCACCCATTGCGCATACTTGGTCCACTGTCCTTCAGTTAGGATTGCTCATGGTAATCTATTGTAGAAAAGGGCATTTTTTTTTAACATGTACAACTACATCTACTTGTAAGCTGTAGGATAGTGTGGTGGATTGAATGGGCATGGAATCCTTGCCTCCACTACCATGCTTGTCATTTCCACAAAACTAAGTAGCAAACAACGGAGACGTTGTGTAGAAACCCTTTTTGTTGGGCAGTCAAAACTAGCATCGCTATGTTTGCTCCATCAAATTAATTTGTTGACTCCAATATTCCTAGTCATGATTCTTCCTAGTCATGATTCTTTCGTTTAAACAGAGTGAAAACTTACAACCACATGTTGTTTATTTGCTAAATAAATGTGTGTCATGGATTCGAACATTAGATTTCTTAGCTTCGAGATTGCTCTCTAAATATTGATGCTTATACTTCCATGATAAATTACAATGTTTTCTTGGATTGATCTTTGGAATTTATAGCTCTGAAATGTCATGAGCAATGATGAGGGTAGTGACATAGTCCCGTATCTATTTACTATGTATATATATATATATATGGGCGCCCGCACGAAGTTGGTTCCACTTTTTGGTGCCACTTAGGAAATCAGAAACGCACTTCCGAAGTGTAAATCAAGAACGCATATGCGTTATTGATGGCACGTTCGGAATAACCCGAGCCCAAACACAAGGCTGAGGTTCGTGGAGATCTATATCGCACTTGCGATATATCGCATATGCGTTTTGTTAATTTACATATCGCATATGCGATATATCGCATATGCGTTATGTAAATTTACAAAACGCATATGCGATATATCGCATATGCGATATGTAAATTTAAAAAACG
>LPNX010646917.1:953-20427 GCA_001517045.1 Pseudotsuga menziesii | reverse complement strand
TATAATGTGTGACATGTATATGGATGAGGCAGGCATGCCCATGCTCATAACAATGTCAAAAGAATAAATAATGGGATCAAGGATCAAAAAATGGGAGCTGGTCATTACATATAAAAATTATGATACATAATGGTGGCCTCAATGGGAGGATGAATACAATGCGGATATGAAGAACTGATACATAGGAACAATGATATTCTCATGGAATGCAATATCATCACAACTGATGCTCTATTGAATTTGTAGGTGTACATATATATGGACTCAATGGTCGAGAGTCAGAATCTCTGTGGTATAATGTGCATCAACAAGTAATGGAGATACATGGAAGCACAACACTGGGGATTCCGAACACTATCGCCAACACAACCCAGAAATCACAAGGGACAAGAAACTATGTGGGTCCCATAGTAGACTCACCAATGTGCTAGAGTCAGGTGAAAACCGAGGTCTTCGACCAAATAATGAACAGACCAATACCCTCTATGAATCTCAACAGTGCGATGATGTAGCTGAGGTCGAGAATGTGAGACGCAACCATCCCGAGAGGCACTAATGACTCATCTAAAGTGTTCCAAGGAAACATCAATGAGGTGGATGAAACCAGGATACAGGGACCTCTGGGTATATCCTTTAGAATAGATGTGTTGACGTCGACAGAGGGAGACCTGCTACTAATATAAGGCAATGATGTGTCCTTGACTCAAAGCATGAAGGGGATAACCAAAGATGTGGAACAATCGAGGGAATGGCACACTGAATGGGGGAACAGGGGCAGAGGGAGTATGGGGTACTAAAAATTTATTTTTTTTGAGTATGATGGCAGGGATGGCCTAGAAGCAAATGAAACTGACTCATGGGATAGGGATCATAGCTGTAATACCGGGAAGAGAACTACAACTGGGAAACACTGAAGGAGGAAACTGGACTAGTGGTATCCAAGGAACTTGGTTATACGGTGAGCTGAATGAAGAAGGAACAACCACGTTCCACCCAACCATAGATTAGGCACAAATGTTCTCTTCCATTAATCACCCCCGAGCTAAACTATGCTTGCCAAGAGTGGTGACATCCAGCCTTAGGTACAACTCTCCAGTGAGAAATCACTTTCCTAACATAGAGTGCTCCCGCAACAAGTATTTCTTCCATTCTTTCCTAACACAGAGTTCTCACACAACAAGACTTCAATCATTTTCCCTAGCATACTAAGCAACATCCTGCCTCCTCGCATATGCTCTTCTTTTATATCTATCTTTTGTTTTTTAGCTAGATCTTTTGTAGCTAACGACCAATTCCTTATGGAATTTTCGCTACCCACTACACCCCTGATTCCCCAGGGCATGTCTCCCCCATATTGGCATTCTCACACCTGGTGTAACCTCCCTTAGGTTTACTCTTCACGTCCCCCACTCTCGCATGCGTATTTTCCTCTTCAACATGGTTCTCCCCATCATTCACATTTTACTTAAAAGCGTAATGTTTTAGTTACATTTGTCCTCTAAGGACGAGTTGGCAGTTTCCAGAACCAACCAATATCATTAAAAAAATAAAACTGTAATTCAAAATAATACAAAAAATGTTTATTTGTTGGGGGATATTACATCCTCTCCCCCTTATGGCAATAATGTCCACACTGTTCTTAGTCTTCTTCCATAGCTTCTAGAAATAAGCCTGGGTACTTCTTTTTCAAAACTTACTCTAATTCCTAGGTCGCCTCCTCTGGGATAAAGTTCTTTCATTGCACCTTAAATCGAGCGATGACCTGCTTCTGAAGTACTGTTTCTTTCCTGTCCATAATGCTTAAAGGTTCCACTTGAAATTCTCCTTCTGGTTCCACCTACACCACATTCCAGTCAATGATATGAGTGGAATCATGTATATATTTCTTCAGTAATGAAATATGAAAAAAATTATGAATTCTCAAGTTAACAGGAAGAGCAAGTTTTTATGCCACAGGTCCAATCCTTTCCAATATTTGAAACGGTATGCAAAAACATGGTGCTAATTTGGTACATCTTACCAATTTAAAGGATATATATTTAGATTTGACTCAGAGGTAGACGTGGTCTCTGATAGAAAACTCTTTGTGCTATCTTTTTAATTCAGCGTAACTCTTTTGGTAATCATGTGCCACATTCAGGTTCTTTTGTACCTCTTGAACAATTTGTTCCATGTCATGTAACATTTCAGGTCCTACCATCAGACGATCCATGAGGCTATCCCAACTAATAGGGGTAGTGCACTTTTTCCCATACAACACCTCGAACGCATTAGAGGAAATTTCAACTCAAAATGGGCCTTTTAACTTTGATTCAAATTCCATTTCATCATGTGTTAGCCAATGAAATTGCTTTAAATTTGAAATACCATATAGGTCTTAAACACCTTTTTAATATAAATTTGGGGATAGGTATCATAAAAAAACTACTTTTTTTGTTTGTATTTTTGACATATCTCCCCATTTTTTTTACTCAAATTTCGATCGGGAGAGCTCGTTGGATGTGGAATTAAATTATGCATCCAATGAGTACCCACATGGCATATGTTTGATGGACCCCGCTACCCCAAAAACAAGAAATACCTGAAAAAATGTGATGATGGCATCATCATCACGTTTTTTCAGGTATTTCTTGTTTTCGGGGTAGCGGGGTCTGTCAAAAGTATGCCATGTGGGTACTCGTTGGATGCGGAATTAAATTCCGCATCCAAGGAGCTCTCCCTATCAAAATTTGATTAAAAACACGAGGAGATATGTCAAAAATACAAACAAAAAGTAGTCTTTTTCTTTTCTTCCTCCAAAATTAATAAATATTATTTTATTATTTTAACTATTATTTTATTAATTATTTTTAGGAGGCCCATTTTGAGTTGAAATTTCCTCTAATGAGCTCATTTTTTCTAAGGCCTGATAACCATTGTTGTATGCAAACTCCACTAGATGAATATAGTCCTCCCACTTAGTGGGTTTTTCTGTGACATACATTCTTAGCATGTCTTCGATGACTCAATTTGTTCATTCTGTTTGTATATCTGTTTCAGGGTGATAACTAGTGCTGAAATTTATCTTGGTTTCTAACCCTGCAAACAATGATTTCCAAAAGTTTGACGTAAAATTAACATCCTGGTCAAAAATTACCATCTTCGGTACTCCATGAAGTTGGAATATTTCCTTCAGGAATATCTTTGCAATATTGACAGCTTTGTAAGTTGACTTCATAGGAATGAAATGAGAAAACTTGCTTAACTTATCTACTACAACCATAATTGAATCATGCTGATTTTGTGTTGAAGGAAAACTTGTGATGAAATCCAAGGATATTGCTTCCCATTTCCATTTAGGAATTGGCAAATGTTGTCACAAACCTGCTGGATGTTGATGTTCATCCTTCACCTATTGACATTCCAAACATTTAGGTAAATAATCAACTAAATATCCCTTTAATTTGGGACAAAAGAATTACTTCCTGAGGGTTGTTATCATCTTTTGGTAATCGGGGTGTCTCGCATAAGGAGGTTTGTGCATCTCATTTACATTAAACAACTTTAAATATGCAACATCAGGGATCTATATTCTCTCCTTAAACCGAATTAACCCTTTCTGGTCTACTCTGAATTATGTCACATTTAAATTTACCTCATCTTTTTGTAGCTTGTTCAGTAAATTTATATAGTCAGCATCATGTATGTTAGTTGTTATTATTCTACTCAACAAATCACTTTTTGGTTGGCTCATAGTGATCTCATACACTCCATTAGTTCTTTGACTGAGTGCATCAACCACCCTATTTTCCTTACCTTTGATATGCTTTACTTCAAAATCAAATTCAATTAAGAAGGCCATCCATATTGCTTGCCTAGCATTAAGTCCAGGCGAAGTAAACAAATTCTTGACGCAGGAGTTATCTGTCAATAACATGAATTTCTTTTCTAAGAGGTAGTGACGCCACATTTTTAAGGCATGCACCACCGCTTCCAATTCTAGATCATGTACTGCATAATTTCATTCATGTTCTTTCAATTTACGAGATTCGTAACATACGACATGCCCTTCTTGAGATAATACTTCCTCCAATCCCTCCTTACTAGCATCTATACAGATTGTGTAGTCTTTATAGGGGTCAACCACCTTTAATATTGGAGCCATGGTTAATAATATTTTTAGATTTTCAAATCTCTCTTCACACTTTGAGGACCATACAAAATTTACTCCTTTCATTTTTAAGGAAGTAATGGGGTAGGCTATCTTTGAGAATCCTTGGATGAACCTCCAGTAGTAACTGGTGAGTCCCATGAACAATCAAATGTCAACGACATATTTAGGCACCAACATTCTCTAATTTCCTTTATATCTTTTGTGGATCTACCTCAATCGCTTTTTCTAAAATGACATGTCCTAAGTACTGAATTTATTTCTTAAAGAATTCACATTTCTTGAATTTAGCATACATCTGGTGGTCTCTTAGGTTTTGTAGTACGATTCTCAAGTGTCGTTGATGTTCTTTTTCTGTCCTTGAGTAGATTAGGATATCATTAATGAAAATTAACACAAATTGATCTGGATATTTGTTAAAAATAATATTCATTAGACACATGAATGTAGCAGGGACAATGGTTAAACCGAAAGGAATTACTACAAATTCGTAGTGCCTATATCGGGTCCTGAAGGATGTTTTATTAACATATTCTTCCTTAATACTGATCTGGTGATAACCAGACCGCAAATCTAACTTGGAGAAGATTTTAGTTCCCCTTACCTGATTGGACAGATCGTTAATCCGAGGCAGAGGATACTTGTTCTTGATGGTTACTTGATTTAGTTGTATGTAGTCCATGCAAAGTCATAAAGTCCCATCCTTCTTCCTAACAAATAAAACTGGTGCTCCCCAGGGCGACACACTGGGTCTGATGTAAACCTTGTCTAGCAAATCTTGTAACTGTATTTTCAATTCGGTTAACTCAGGAATTCTCATTCGATAAGGTATTTTTGATATCGGTGCAGATTTGGGTACAATTTCAAAGGAGAAATCTATTTCTCGCTTAGGAGGTAGCCTTGGTATTTCTTCTGGGAACACATCCATAAATTCATTTTAAGACTGGGTAGTTTTTTATCTGTGTTTGATCTTCATTAAGGAGCAGGTCAGTGACCCGTATCGCATAAAACTTACAGCCTTTTCTCATACACCTCTTTAATTGCATGGTAGAAATTTGTCTTAGGGAGACAAGCTTACTAATACCTCCTATCTTCCTAACAATTTGATCATCAACCACATAAGTAAAGGTTTTATCAAAACAATTCACTATTACTTTTTACGTTTCTAACCAGTCCATGACAATAATCATATCATATGACCCTAGAGGAAAAATATTCAGATTAATCCTAGTCACATGATCCTGTATTTTAACTTCATAATTAGAAATAAATTCAGTTACCTTCCTTTTTGATCCAGTAGCCAGTTGGACTGACCAAGGTTTTACACGCCTTACCTTGGCGAGCTGGAAGTTCTCCATCATTCTAGGAGTGATGTAACTTAAGGTAGCCCCTGAATCAATTAATATAGAAAGTCTTTGTTAGAAATAGTACCTTCAATCTCTACAATTGCAGATTGATGATCTTCATGTCGGTCTTCAAGGGTTGCATTAATTTGGTGGAAATTTTTTCCAATTTCCCCAATAGTGGAATCTTCTTGCAATTTGTGAACATCCTTATTTGATTCATTGAGGAGTGGGAAGTTCCTTTGTAAATGGGGCTCTCCACATTCCTAGCGCTTCAGGGGTTCTTTAGGGGTTCCAACAGTCCCTTTTGGTCGAAGGTTCATAGGTTTATTATTCTTCTGCTAAAATTGCTCATTTATGTTGTAGGAATTTCCTTGCGGATTCCTTGGCATGTTTCTAAAGGGTGGTGGTTGGAAGCCCTTTTCCGCTGGTTGAACTTTTCCTGCTTATTATCCTTCTAGGTCTTGGAGAGGTCAATCCTTTGTTTGTATTGTTCAAAGCATAACCTTGATTTTCTTAATACTTCATCCAAATTTTCAGTATTTTCAAACTCGATCTGGTCCTTATAAGACCGTGATAAACAACTTAAGAATCGCTGAAATTTCACCTTTTCTTCCTTAATATAAGGCACGAACCGCAACAGGTCTAGAAATTTATTGACGAGGTCTTCCATAGTCATTTGGACGGGTTTCAATTCATAAAATTCTTTTGTATTTCTCTCATAATAGATTTATGACAAATACTGCTTCTTGAATAATTTATTAAACTCTTACCATTCTAGGTTCTTCTCTTTTAATCCATGGGAAATATTTAGATCCTGCCACCAAATACTATATTTTCCCTTCAAGTTGTATATTTCCATCCTCACCTTCATGTTCCTGTAGTAATTGTAAATTTGGAAGTACTTTTTAATGTCTAACAACCAAGCTTTTACTTCTTCTCCATTCTTTGATTCCCAGTCAAAGCTGGTTGACTTGATCTATTTAAATTATCCTTTCAGATGTTTGATTTTTATTTTCTTGATCGACTTGGCTTGATTCTCATATTATTGAGTTTCATTGGAGGAACTACCGTTTCTTTCGTCACTTTCCCCAACTTTCGGGTCCCTCCTTGTCTCTACTTAGAGTTTTTCCCCATTTTTTTTCTCTTGCAAACTTTGCAACAATATCTCATTCATCTCTTGTTACTTTTCTCGATCCTTCTTCAACTGCTCATTATCTTCTTTAAAAATTTGTATTTTTATGATCAAATTCCTCATTCTTTCTAGTACTAGGCTGGCTTCCTAGTGATCTTGTTATGGTTGCGTTGTGCGTGGTGCTGGTGCACCTTCTTCAAGTCGATCTGCATTCACATTTTTTCAAGCCATTGATGTACCCTATAACAGAACAATTTTGCATGTATACAAAACATTCCAAACACAATTTCTATAGTTAGAAGAAAGTGTCTATGCTTCAACGAAACTAGATGTTCCCAAAATGCGACAGGGTTGAAACCTATAGCTTTGATACCATATGTAACATACCCATATAACCATCCAAAAAAATGCATAAAATAAATTTGTTAACGTCACACAAAGACATAACTCATAAGTCATAAGCCATTCTCTATCATATATTAACCAAGGATTTCATGCTTCTCACCCAACTCGTTTTATGGTTCTTCAACTTAAATATGATACCTTAAACCCCACAAAAATACAAAGGCATACTTTGAAAATAACCTTAAATATTTATCCTAAACCTTTATGAAATACGAATCCAAAACCTTAATCTTAAACAGTCTTTTGCAACGGCCCTTCCACAACGGGTTGTTCCTTCCGCAACTCCGCTTCCACAATGCGGATTGCGGTTTGTGGGAAACACTCAAGTTTCTTTACAACCCTCTCTTCCGTAATGCGGATTGCAGATTGCGGGAAGTGTTTAAATCCTATACAAATTTCCCTTCTGCAATGCGGATTGCATATTGCAGAACGTACTTAATCTCTTTTTAACTTGACCCTTTTGCAATTCCACTTCCACAAAGCAGATTGCGGATTGTGGAAAGACATAAGTTCTTATAAATTTACCTTCCTCTTTTCCACTTTGGCAATGTGGATTGCAGAAACCCACCATTTCTTTGCACATTACCTTCCACTAAATTCACTTCTGCAATGCGGATTATGGATTGCAAAAAAACACCAATTCTTTACTAATTATCTTCCGCTTTTCTATTTTCGCAATGCAGATTATGGAGACCCTTAAATTGTTTATAATTTTTCCTTCCACTTTTCCACTTCTGCATGTGGATTGCAGAAACCCTTAAAGTATTTATAATTTAGCCTTCCACTTTTCCACTTCCGCATGCAGATTGCAGAAACTATTAAATTCATTATACAATACCTTCAGCCTTTCCACTCCCACAATGGGGATTGCAGATTGTGAAAACCATTAATTTATTTATAATTTAACTTCCACTTTACGCTTCCGGAATGAGGATTGCGGGTTGTGGAAACCCTTAAATTATTTAGAATTTAACTCCCGCTTTTTCCTTTCGCAATGCGGATTGCGAGTTGCGGAAACCATTAAGTTGTTTATAATTTAACTTTCGCTTTCTGCTTTCACAATGCGGATTGTGGGTTGTGGAAGTACTTGGTTTTTCTTAAGAGATTTAGGCTTCCCTGGGCCTTTTGGCCCTAGAATTTTACTTAGTTTTTTCCAAGTTTTCTTGGGTAAAACCAAGGGATTAAAACCAAGGGATTAAAAACCTTCGTTGACCTTGCTACCTTAGGAAGAGTTCGTTGCTTAAAACAAGTTCAGGCTTGGGGATTCTATGGGGTTTTTCAGCAGTTGGTTTCTCAGGAAGACTTCAGCAGCACAATTTTTCTTCCCTAGAGGGGATCCCTTACATTTGAGCAATAAAAATGAATTCATAAATCATCCAAGTAAATTCTTTGTGGAAAACAATATTAAACCTACAGAAACCATATAACCAGATGCATATCATAGTCATGCAAAAATAGAGCATGGTTACTATCTCATAAGCAATAATTTTCATCTAGAAACCTAAGAATTGTGTTGATCATTTTAGTAGCAATGAAAATGCACATTTACACATATATAAGTATACCTTGCGACCAACAGTCTGCAAAAAATTAACATTAAAGAAATCTGGTTATACGATGAGCCGTATGAAGAAGGAACAACCACGTTCCACCCAACGATAGATTAGGCACACATGTTCTCTTCCCTCAATCACCCCCGAGCTAAACTATGCATGCCAAGAGTGGTGACATCCAACCTTAGGTACAGTTCTCTAGTGAGAAATCACTTGCATAACACAGAGTGTTCACGCAACAAGTATTTCTTCTAGTCTTTCCTAACACAGAGTGCTCACGCAACAAGTTTTTCTTCTAGTCTTGCATAACACAGAGTGCTCACACATCAAGAGTTCAATCCTTTTCCCCAACATACTAAGCAGTGTCCTGCCTCCTCTCATATGCTCTTCTTTTATATCTGTTTTTAATTTTTGCCTAGGTCTTTTGCAACTAACAACCAATTCATCATGGAATTCCATTGCCCACTACATTGCTGATTCCCCAAGGCGTGTCTCCCCAATACTGCAATTCTCACGCATGGCGTAACCTCCCTGAGGATGACTCTTCATGTCTCCCACTCTCGCATGCATAGTTTCCTCGTCAACATGGTTTTCCCCACCATTCATGTTTTTATTAAAATCATAATGTTTCAGTTACAAATGTCTTCCAAGGACCAGTTGGCAGTTTCCAAAACCTACCAATCTCATTAAAAAAAAATAGTAATTCAAAATATTACAAAAATGTTTATCTGTTGGAGGATATTACACATGCTCTCTTAACTTTGATATATTAAAATAGAAATCCAAACAAAATCCTTAAAACTTAAAACCACTATATCATAAATTCTTTTATTAATTTTATTCAACACATACTCTCTTATATTTGATCTAACATAACATAAATTTCTCTTTCTTCTTTAAGAAAAAAGTTTATCCCTTTTATTTTTTTCGTTTGCTTTATAGGTCTTACGATCAACTACTTCTAGATCTCGATAGCTAACAACATAAAAATAAGCAAGGTGGTTTCTTTGGAGTAGTTAGGATTTGTATAATGATCACTTGATTCCTTTCAAGGATTATATGAACACTCTTTCAAATGATGCATCAATCATGTTGTTGTCTAATTCCTTGTTCATTTATTTGATGACAGCATGTGTCTCCACTAGAAGTTGTTGAGTTTTAAATATAATCTAGATATGCTTTCCCAAGATTTTCCAAAAGGATTCAACCATTCATGCAAATTCCTATGGTTAATGTCCATTATAGTATATAAATTAAATGAAATTGGGCATTGAGCTTGTTAGATCAGAATCATACCAAGAAAGAATCATAATCATTATACAATCATACCAATGAAATGAATTAAATGAATCATACAAGAATTAAATGAATCTTGGGCATTGAGCTTGTTAGATCAGAATCATACCAATGAAATTGGGCATTGAGCCCCACCATCGATTTGTTTGTGTTATGTTTCGGCGATTGGAATAGTTGTCGATGGTATATCGTGATATATAGCACATATTAGTTTTGGCATCATGTAAATATGCATTTTTAATTAAATGATCCCCAACCAACCATGTCAATGCAACCATATTGAAAAGGGCATGATTTTCCTAAGGATAAGGAGGGGGAATTGTTAAACCTTGAACTAATGGGAAAAAAGGCCTCGTGTCAACCACCCATTTAAAATTGCTGATGTTAGTTGAGGGAAGTTATTTCTGGGAAGTGGTGGATGGCAGCACTGTCAGTCCTTGCCCACACACCCACTCCACCAGCAGAATTTCCATCTTCACGTAGGCAGGAAAACCCCAACGGGATTCACTCCATTCTTGCTCATCCTCACGCGCTGATTGGGATTCACTATCATTTCGTCACGCAAGGAGACGACCGCCATACTCCATTGTCTTGCTCATTATCACACATAGGATTCTTCCTGGTTTTTACTCATGCAGCGAGCTGGGAGCCGTGTTCTGTTACCCACGATTTCCCTGTGAAGGGCCATTCACGTTTTTCTGCTGTGTGTATGTTTTCCTTACCGATTTGTGGCATGTGTATATGTTTTTCCCCTGCCCAGCTGAGAACCTGGGTTTCCTCTTCCATCTTCGGACTGTGTAATTTTCCCTAGTGGCTTCATTGTTGAGAATGGGCTCTTGTTTTCCCACATTAGTTGGTTGTGTCTGCCTTTACGTTTTGGGGTTGCTGTAGGTTGTTTTGGAGTCATTTTGGTCACGATAGGGCCAAGAACTGCTCAAGAATTGTTTTCCCTATCCAAGCTGTGAATCACTAGTTTGACTACGTGTATGCAGTAGTTGGTCTTCGAACTGTGTTGGAGTAGGGATGAGGGCTTGGTTTGCTTGATAAACCCGGTTCAATTGGGAACCACATAGACAGAGCTAGAGGGTTGGCTTTCTTCTCCATAACCCCTGAATAGCACTGAAAGGGAAGTCAGGGCCCGAGGGACTGTATAGCAAAGAAGGGGCTGATTCCTTGTGTTGGGTGTGTGGGGGTGTCTTAGAAGTCAGGCTAGCTCTGGTGTAGGTGTCCCTAGCTCTGTAATGAGCTCACCAGCTTAGCATTTAGCGTTTCCGAGCTCCTGTATGGACTGATAAACCCAACTGTGTTGGCTTGGCTATGTTTTGTGTATCCTTGGCTATGTGTAAGCCTGCTTGTTCCTTATTCCTTGGGGAATCATGCCCAGATTGGGGGTGGCAACGTTGCTGAGAGATTAAGGAGCAAGCTGGCCTATGGTTGGGTGGAACGTTGCAGTAACGTAGCTAGTTGCGGGACGAGTTCTTATAAGATAAGTAATCTTGTCTATTTTACTTCTGCAATTATATTTACTGTTAATAAATTATGATGAACATGTTGAATGAATGAATGTATGTTTGCTTCCATTGTGTGTGTGAATGATTATGCATCTTAGCATGTTTTATGTTCAAGCATTTCAATTTTTATGAATTCACATTTTCATGGGGCTGGTTGCCCAGATCGTAAATAGCATGGTAGCATCCTCTTCGCTAGTCGGAGGGCCGGGGACGTTACATTGTGGTATCAGAGCTCATGTTGCAGCATGGGCCTGAATGGACTGCGAAGATGTAGTGACAGAGGCAGGATTGCCTTCTGCCCAGCAGAGATCAGAAATTTATGATAGAAAATTCCTTGAAAATTTTGTTGAAAATTTGTCTAAGTGCCTGAACCTTCTGCCCATTGGAAGACTAAGTGGGAAGCTCCTCCGTCGGCTGTCGGTGATCGTCGGCCGTCGATGAAAGTTAGAGGAAGCTGGAGCTGTAGTTTCGGTGGAGAACAGCCGAAGACCGTCGAAACGCTGACCCTTTTTAGTTGAAAGACCGTTCAAAAAAGGCCATCAGCGATCAGTGACGGTTAGCTGTTTGGATCGATGGAAGTTAGTTGTTCGTGCGTCCACCATTGCGATTATCTGAGAGACTTTCCATTCGATGGACAACGCATCCGATCACTGATGCCATAATAATCAGTGCTTTCAATTTTCGATATTCCACCATCGAAAAATCTTAGTTGTTGAAGTCGCCAACGTGGCGGACCTGTTTAGTTTTGAGTTGCCAAAACATAGTGGTCAATTGCTTCGATCCGCTGACAGGGTTATGTTTGTGGAAAACATAGAGAGTTTGCTGGCCGCCATTGCAGAATCCTAGAGAACTAGCCGCCTGATGAACAGTCCTTGGCATCGCCGATAAAGATCGAAAGCCCAGACAATTAAGGATCCGACATGCCGGAGAAGAATAGACAAACAGACCGTCGATGAGCAGCGAAGAAAACTAAAAGTTTTGGCTCCCGAAACGCCTGAATGCTAGTTGGGATGAGACCCGATTTTATACAAAAGAAAAATTTGGGTTTTTCATGCAGGGATTTCTCAGCGATTTTCAAGGAATTTTTCAATTGTTTTTCAGTGGGTTTTCAGTAGATCGTCAGTGGATTACAGGGCTGAGAAGGAGAAAGTGGCAGTGATCTTATGCGCCAGATTGTGCGAAAATTAAAGAATTACAAAAAAAAAATGAGGGCGTTGCCCTCAACCTACCCTACAGTGGCACAGGGAAGCCAAAAGGGGGGCAAGCCCCCTTAACCCTCGTCATCCCCTTGAGACAGATGTTCTTTAATAAAGAAAATCTTGTGTTTGGGAAAAATCGCTATTTTATGATTTTTCCAGGAGAAGGTAAGTAATTCCAATTTATATCAATGTATGCATCTAACAGTTGTGTTACTAACATGTTTGTAGAGTCATAGACACCTTTAAGGGTAGTATGCCAGATAGTGCAGTTTGGTAAGTAAGTGGTGGTTCAGTCATGAGAACCCATGACGGATATGATGCTCGGGATTCTTATGAGCGTGCACAAGATGCCATGGGAGAAAATGTCCGTAATGGACATGATGACATAGAGTCTAATGGAAGGAGATTCCAAGAGACATCGTTAGATGTTGCAACCACCATGAGAAGCTTGATTAAATCCCAGGAAGAGTAACACCAGTTGAATTCTTCCATGTTGCAGAGTTTGACAGACTTGTAGAGAAAGATAGACTCTGGAAAGGGTACAGCAAGACCAGAGGGAAGTAAGAACAGCACTAGGAGAAGGAGAAGGAATTCTAGTGGATCGTCTGACTCCGAAGAATCTAGCAGGGATTCAAGTTCTTCTTCTCGTAAAAGAAAAAGAAAAATACACCATAGGGATCGCTCTCGGGATGAATTTAAGAAGGCTAAACCTCCTACATTTGATGGTGAGGTAAAGACTGGAAAAGAGGCTGAAGCTTGGCTTCTTGGGATAAAGAAGTACTTCCAAGTTCAGGATTATTCAGGAAACATGAAGGCAAGGGCTGCCATATTCAATCTGAATGGAAGAGCATCCATTTGGTGGGAACACTTCAAGCAAGTAAAGAGAATCAGTGAAAGGAGACTGAAGTAGAAATAGTTCAAGAAGTATTTCAAGAAGAAATACCTCTTTGACAGGTATTATGATGACAAGATTAAGGAGTTCCATGAGATGAGATTGGGACAGCAGACCATGGAAGAGTATGCAAATAAATTCTTGGAGCTGTTGAGGTATGTTCGGTACATCAGAGATGAAAAAGTGAAGGTCCAACATTTTCTGAGTGGATTGCCTCAGTCTTACAAAGATAGAATTGAGTTTTATGAACCTAGAAATATTGAAGAAGCAATAAGGACGGCTAAGTATTGCTATGAGAAAAACAAAGGTAAACCTGATTACCATAAGGCATGGAAGGACAAGAAGAATGAGAAGTTTGACCAAAGAAAGAAAGGTTTCAAACCTCCTAACTTCAGGAATCAGCAGAAACTACCATCCCAAGCTGCGAGTAAGCCAATTGGAGTGACAGGAGAAAAGCCTAAAGATACACAAGAGAATAGAGGACCACTCCAATGTTGGAAATGTGGAGGACCCCACATGCACAAAAATTGTCCACTCAAGAATGAGAGTGCAAGGCCAGCTTACAAGATTCAAGAAGTAGAAATAGTGGGTCAAGTAGCAGGGGCAGTCCCTAGGATTTATGCAGCACTGGAGGACCGTCAAGTAGATCACCAGTCAACTGTGGTTGAAGTAGCAGGTAATATTGTTGAGCAATCTATTTCTATTTTGATTGACCCTAGTTCTATGCACAGTTACATTACTCCTAGAGTAGTGGAGATTTGCGCTTTTAAGAAAGTAAAGCATAGGAAATATTGGTTAGCTCAGTTAGCCACTGGAACTAAGAGAAAGTTGAGTGAAGTGGTAGAGAAATGTCCTTTGGTCATGAATGGGTTGGTCACGTGTGTAGATCTGAATGTTCTACCGCTTGGTTCCTATGATGTTCTCATTGGAATGGATTGGTTGGAATCTCACAGAGCAAAGCTTGACTGTTACAATAAGACTTTCGAATGCATGGATGAAGAAGGGAACCCAGTAGTTGTGAAAGGCATTCCAAAGGTGATTTTAGTAAGGTAGATTTCAGCAACGCAATTGAAGAAGTTCTGTAGGAAGGGTTGCCAGTTGTATGTAGCCCATATTTTGGAGGCATTAGAGGATGAAACTCCGAGGTTGGAAGACTATCAAGCGTTACAGGAATTTAGGGATGTGTTTCCTGATGAGATTCCAGGACTTCCTCCAAATAGAGACATTGATTTCACAATTGAACTTGTGCCAGAAGCAGCACCAATGTCCAAGACACCCTACAGGATGAGTACACTAGAGATGCTAGAACTGAAGATGCAACTATAGGAGTTGTTGGAAAAGAAGTACATCTGGCCAAGTGTGTCTCCATGGGGAGCACCAGTTCTGTTTGTAAAGAAGAAAGATGGTACACTCAGGTTGTGTATTGATTACAAATAGTTGAACAAGGTTACTGTGAAGAATAAATACCCTTTGCCTAGGATTGATGACCTCTTTGATCAAATGAGAGGAGCAAAGGTATTTTCCAAGATTGACTTGAGGTCTGGTTATCATCAGGTGAGAATCAAAGATGAAGAAATTCATAAGACAACCTTTAGGACAAGGTATGGACATTATGAGTTTGTAGTGGTACCCTTTGGTCTCACAAATGGACCAGCTACATTTATGTGCCTTATGAATAGTGTCTTCAGCAGATATTTGGACAAGTTTGTTCTTGTTTTCCTTGATGACATTCTTGTTTATTCTAAGAATGAGAAAGAGCATGAATAGAATTTGAGATTGACATTGCAATTGCTTAGGGAGCATCAACTGTATGCAAAACTGAGCAAGTGTGACTTCTATAGAGATAGAATTCAGTATTTGGGTCACATTATCTGAGAAGAGGGTATATATATGGACCCTGAAAAGATTGAAGCCATTATGAATTGGCCTACTCCAAGGAATGTGATAGATGTAAGATCTTTTATTGGACTTGCAGGATACTACATGAAATTCATTAAAAGATTCTCCAGAGTTGCACATGCCATCACTTCTTTGCAAAAGAAGGGGATAAAGTTTGAATGGACATCGAGGTGTGAAGAAAGCTTCCAGCAATTGAAGAATCTTCTCACCGGTGCACCAGTATTGAAAGTTGCAGATCTAGAGAAGGATTTTGTGGTGTGTACCGATGCATGCAGACAAGGGCTTGGAGGAATCCTTATGCAAGACAACCACGTGATATGTTATGAGTCGAGAAAGCTGAAGGATCATGAGAAGAACTATGCCACTCATGATCTAGAGCTTGTAGCCATAGTACATGCCCTCAAGATGTGGAGAAATTACTTGATGGGTAGAATATTTGAGCTCAGGACAGACCATTGTGGTCTGAAGTATTTGTTTGATCAGCCTACTCTGAATGCTAGGCAAGCGAGATGGCTGGAATTTTTATGTGAGTTGAATTTTGAAATCAGAAACATAAAGGGAAAAGAGAATAAGGTAGCTGATGCACTCAGCAGGAAGATGCAGGAAATGCATGTGGCATCCCTTAGTATTTGCCAATCAGATTTGAGGCAACAGGTTGTTAGTCATGCTACTGGAGATGAATTGTATGAGCAGGTAAAAGATAAATTGCAGCAGCAAAGTCTTGAGGAGAGGTATGAGGGATATAAATTTGAAGAAGATGGACTTATTACTTAGAAAGGCAGAATTTATATTCCAAATGTAGCAGATTTGAGGAGTTGTTATGGATGAAAGCCATCAAGCTCCGTATTCTGGTCACCCAGGATACCAAAATACAATTGCTACAGCCAGAAAGTAGTACTTCTGGACAAGAATTGAAAAGTACATGGATGAATACATTTCCAGGTGCATGAAATGTCAACAGGTAAAGGTTGAGCATCAACATACAACAGGCTTGTTGTAGCCTTTTCCAGTTCCAGAATGGAAATGGGAAGTTATTTCCATGGATTTTATTACAGGATTGTCGATGACTTGGAGACAACATGATTCCATCATGGTTGTGGTAGACAAGTTGACAAAGGCAGCACATTTTATACCGGTGAAGTCTACGCATAAGACTGATGACATTGCAAAGATCTTCATGAAGGAGATTTTCAAATTGCATGGATTGCCTAAGGCAATAGTCTTTGATAGAGATGTGAAGTTCACTTCCAATTTTTGGAAGGCGTTATTTGCAGATTTGGGTACAAAGCTAAACTTCATCACTGCTTACCATCCTCAGACAGATGGACAGACAGAGAGGGTTATTCAGGTTCTTGAAGACATGTTTCGCATGTACGTGATGGACAAACCAACCAAGTGGGAAGATTACTTGCACTTGGTAGAGTTTGCTTATAACTATGGACAACATGCATCCTTGGGGATGAGTCCGTATGAAGCTTTGTATGGAAGAAGGTGTAGGACACCAGTGACTTGGGATAATCCAGTGAGCAGGGTTGTGCTTGGTCCAGAACTGCTCAAGGAAATGGAGCAGGAGGTTGTAAAGATCAAGCAGAATCTAAAAGCAGCACAGGACAGACAAAAAAACTATGCAGGCAAGCATAGGGTGAAGAGGGAGTTCGGTGTTGGGGATCATGTTTACCTCAGAGTGAGGGAAAAGAAGAGTTCCTTGAAGCTTGGAAGTTGTGCCAAGTTGTCACCAAGATATTGTGGGCCGTTTGAAGTGCTTAAAAGAATAGGGCCAGTTGCATATAGACTTGCATTACCTGCTAGCACTAGAACTCATAATGTTTTTGATGTTTCTTTGCTTAAGAGTTATGTACATGATCCTAACCATGTGATAAATTGGGATGTGATTCAGGTGGAACCCGAGGGAGAGTTCCAAATTAAGCCAATGCGCATCCTCGACAGGAAGGTCACAATGCTTCGAAACCGGGCCATAGGTCAGGTAAAGTTGCAACAGGAGCACTATAGACTTGAAGAGGCTACATGGGAGCTAGAGGATGCCATGCGATTGGCACATCCATTTTTGTTCAATTCTGTAGAACACTGAGGCGGTACCAATGTAGCATTTTGTTCAAATTTTGTAAAGCACTGAGGACAATGCTATTGAAGGGGGAGGGGAATGTAACACCATAGTTTTGACCCCATTTGCATTAAATGTACATGATGTATATATTGTAATTAATCATGGTGCGGAGCTAAAGGCAAAATCCCCACCATCGATTTGTTTGTGTTATGTTTCGGCGATTGGAATCGTTGCCGATGGTATATCGTGATATACGACACATATTAGTTTTGGCATCATGTAAATATGCATTTTTAATTAAATGAACCCCAACCAGCTATGTCAATGCAACCATATTGAAAAGGTCATGATTTTCCTAAGGATAAGGAGGGGGAATTGTTAAACCTTGAACCAATGGGAAAAAATGCCATGTGTCAACCACCCATTTAAAACTGCTAATGTTAGTTGAGGGCAGTTATTGCTGGGAAGTGGTGGGTGGAAATACTATCAATCCTTTCCCACACGCCCACTCCACCATCAGACTTTCCATCTTCATGTAGGCAGGAAAACCACGACGGGATTCACTCCATTCTTGCTCATCCTCATGCACCAATTGGGATTCACTATCATTTTATTCACACAGGGAAACAACTACCATACTCCATTGTCTTTCTCATTCTCACGCACACGATTCTTCCTGGTTTTTACTCATGCGGCGAGCTGGGATCCGTGTTTTGTTACCCATGATTTCCCTATGAAGGTCCATTCATGTTTTTCTGCTGTGTGTATGTTTTCCTTACTGATTTGTGGCTTGTGTATATTTTTTTCCCCTGCCCAGCTAAGAACATGACTTTCCTCTTCCATCTTTGGATTGTGTAATTTTCCCCAATGGCTTCATTGTTGAGAACGGGCTCTTGTTTTCCCACATTGGTTGGTTGTGTCTGCCTTTACATTTTGGGGCTGCCGTAGGTTGTTTTGGAGTCATTTTGGCCATGATAGGGCCAAGAACAGCTCAAGAATTGTTTTCCCTATCCAAGCTATAAATTGCTTGTTTGACTGAGTGTATGCAGTGGTTGGTCTTTGAACTGTGTTGGATTAGGGATGAGGGCTTGGTTTTCTTGATAAAATTGGTGCATTTGGGAACCACAGAAACAGAGCTAGAGGGTTGGCTTTCTTCTCCACAACCCCTGAATAGCACTGAAAGGGAAGTCAGGGCCTGAGGGACTGTATAGCAGAGAAGGGACTGATTCCTTGTGTTGGGTGTGTGTAGGTGTCTTAGAAGTCAGGATAGCTCTGGTGTAGGTGCCCCTAGCTTTGTAATGAGCTCACCAGCTTAGCATTTAGCCTTTCCCATCTCCTGGATGGCCTGATAAACCCAACTATGTTGGCTTGGTTGTGTTTTGTGTATCCTTGGCTATGTGTAAGCCTGCTTGTTCCTTATTCCTTGGGGAATCATGCCCAGCTTGGGGGTGGCAGTGTTGTTGAGAGATTAAGGAGCACGCTGGCCTATGGTTGGGTGGAACGTTGCAACGACGTAGCTGGTTGCGGGACGAGTTCTTATAAGATAAGAAATCTTGTCTATTTTACTTCTGCAATTATATTTACTGTTAATAAATTATGATGAACATGTTGAATGAATGAATGTATGTTTGCTTCCGATGTGTATGTGAATGATTATGCATCTTAGCATGTTTTATGTTCAAGCATTTCAATTTTTATGAATGCACATGTTCACAGGGCTGGTTACCTGGATCGTAAATAGCATGGTAGCATCCTCTTCGTCGATCGGAGGGTCGGGGACGTTACAATATTCCCCTTTTCTATCTCCCCACTGATAATCCCTCATTCCCCCTCCTTCTGATATCGCTCCTCTCCAAACCCCCACTTCTCACCCTACTACCCCTACCCCCAATTTATATCTCCCTCTCTCCCTCTCTCCCTCCCTCTCTCTCTCTCTCTCTCCCTACCACTAACCACTTCCCCATCCTCCTCTCTCTATATCCCTCTCCCCCCTACTTTCCCTACCCTTAAAAACTCACTCTCTCTC
>LPNX010646833.1:1936-19259 GCA_001517045.1 Pseudotsuga menziesii | reverse complement strand
AACTCAGTCTTGACATACTCACCACCATTGTCAGACCTGAGTACCTTGATTTTTCTTCCACACTGGTTTTCAACCAAAGCCTTGAAGACTTTGAATAGGACAAAAACTTCTGACTTGTGTTTCATGAAGTGAACTCAACAATACTTGGAAAAATCATCAATAAAGGTCAATGCATATTTGTCTTGACTCATGGACATATGAGGGAATGGGCCAGCAACATCACTGTGAATCAGCTCGAGGGGTGCAGAGGTTCTCTCATGGCTGGCTTTCTCAAATTTGTGCTTTGGGTGTTTTCCTAGGATACAGCCTTGGCAAACTCCTTTGGAAATTTTTTATCTTGGGCAACCCTATGACCATATATTTCTCACTAAGATCAGGCAAATACTTGTAATTTAAATGGCCAAATCTTTCATGACACAGCTTGCTAGCTTCATTAGCATGAATAAGAAGAGTAGAGGGGTTTGAGTAAGGCAGGAAGTGTGAAAACATGTATACCTTTTGGGCATGATTCGCTACTCCTTTTGCAATGATTCTTCCACTTGAGATTTATGTGATCTCAACTTCATCTGGTGAGAATATGAATTTCTTAGGAGACCTAGTGTGGGTCATCTGGTACACTGATAGAAGGTTGGAGGTGAGACCAGGGACATACCGCACATTGTTGAAGTTACCATGATCAAGTTCTATCCTTCCTTTGCCTTTACTTTTAGTGAGAGAGTCATCTCCCAGTACAATAGATGGTGCTTTCGACATATCCAGTGAAGAGAAGGCCTGCTTAGTCGAAACCATGTGTCTTGAAGCTCCAGAATCTATGATCAAACTGGGTGAGCTTGATGTGCCAGCAACTAGAACATGAACTCTCTCTCTGTCATTGGAACTTGATACTCCTTCTCTCTTCTTTGAGCCTTCTGGAAGGGAGATGCCATTCTTCTCCAAGATATTGGTCAGCATATCAATATGCTTTTTCATACAAGAGCTTTCAGTGTGATTTCCCTTCGAACAGTATGAGCACTTGTTCATATCACCTTTGTTTTTCTTCTTCTGGGTATTTTTCTTGGGACCTTGTTGATCCTCCGGAGACTGCTTCTTGTCTCTTCTTTGCTCAGGTGGCTTTTTAGATTTCTTTTTTATTTTAGAATCCACCCTCGAATCTCCAGCAACCAGAGCTTGGTCTTTGGAAGGTTTGATGGTGCCCATCATCACCAGCTTGTCTTGTTCTTGTGTGAGAGATTCCATGAAATCTGCAAGGTTAGGCATCTTCCAGGTTCGAGCTGTGACTTTTGTGGCATAGAAGGTCAAAACAAATACTGAGTAGTCAGGTCCTAGATTCGATAGGATGGCCAATACGAGATGATCATCTTTCTTTTCGATACCACACTGCTTCAGCTGCAAAACTAGTGCTTTGAACTTGGAGAAATATAGCTGCAGGGATTCAAAGCTATTGGGACTCAGAGAAATCAGCTTATTTTTGATCTGATGTCCCCTCATCTCATCTATCTTTCCAAAAAGCTCAGACAGCTTCTCCCATACTTGATTCGGTGAAGTTAATCCATCGAGATGGAAAAGGAGGTCTCGGGAAATACTGAGACATAGGAGGCCATAAGCCTCATCTCTCCGATTGTGCCATTTGATCTTCTCTGCAGCTGCATTGGGATCTGCTTCTGTTGCCATAGTCACCCTGTAGATGCCTTTCACTCTCAGCAAGATCTCCATCTCTGCTTTCCATTCAAAATAGTTGAAGGGAGTCAAGATAGTTTTCTGTGAATCCATAGCTTTAGAAAATCTGTCCCGGCTGTCAGTAGAAGGCTCCCAGTCTTGATGTCGAACCTGCAAAACAATTTTTGAAGGAGAGTAATAACCTACAATGGCTTTGATACCATGTATAAATTCTGACCAGCAATAGATTAATTTCACTCACAACAAATTACAATTGATCATGCAAAATTGTCAACAATGGAGACTGAATATGGAGCTGTAACACAAAATTATATTAACTCAGTGTACAATAGCCAACCCTGTAATAACATAGGTTTTTGAATATATAGAATACATCAATAGGTTGAATGCATAAGGAGGCATCCAAAACTAGCATAAAGCAGGCTTACCCAAAATAGGCAAATCCCCCATAGGTGTAAAAAGTTGATCCCAAATTTGTCATGAGGCTCACGAATTGGAAAGGGCGCATGGGAAAGATAATGAGTGGTGAAATGGCAGCTCATACATGCTTTTGCATGGAGGAAAGAGTGGAGGATGAAAGGGGCAAAAAACAATTTCACCTCACCTAGTCTTACTTTCCTATGTGCCTTAAAACACTGAAAAAACAGGCAATAAAGCAGAAAAAGTAGAAGGGTGCCTAGGAGGCTAGGAATAAAGCAGATTTGATTCCTAAGGCTTTCCCAAGCGCTACATGAGTCAAATATGACAAGTTTGACCTCTATGGATAGGCAATTAGCAACTTGCACATGGTGGGACTCATGAACTAGGCAAATAAGACAAAAATAAATGAATTAATGTCTAAGTGGGTAATACTATGGGTTTGATTATTCTAACAAGGTGGGTCACCCTGATTAACACCATCAAAGAACACCCAAGGATAAATTTTGTCAAATTCTGGTATCCTGACAACTCTGTTTTTCTACGTTTAGGGGAGGATTTGTGTCCTTGAACCTTTTGCACTAGGAAAGCTAATGTGATGTTAATAGGGGTCTATAGATTCTTTAAAATTGCTCTATTGCGTGCCTCCCATATGGTGTAAACAAAGAGTATAGGGAAAGAAACAAAATTACATACCGCTCCATTGTTCCACCATGCTTGGGTTCTCTGCTCCCAAGTCCCTTGCATGTTGTTTATCCTTTCTTAGGTGATGGCCCTTGATGTATTGGTCCATACTTGACCTGCATAGGGACACAAACCAAAGAGATGTGAGGTAAGTTCTTCCCTTGATTTGCACAGAAAGAAAATTCATGGACCTTGAAATCCCCTTTTCCTCAAATTTTCCCAAGTGAAGAGTTTATTATTTATTTCCAACTAGAAGGTGAGAATGGTTTTCCTGAGGGCTATTGGAGGCCCATAAAGCCCCCCCGTTACAGAGAGAAATTCCTATGGCTTGGGGTACCATAATAGATAGCTTGACTCCAGAAATCAATCCTTTCCAATATGCAAGAGAAATCAAATATCTAAAACTAAAGGATGTTTATTCGTACCTTATTCCAGACAGTTGATGTAGATCCCCATTGATCTTTCCAACTCCAGCTTGTATTGATAAATTACTTCCTCAACAATTAGTAAACAAGACAAGCATGCTATATATATATGTGTGTGTGTGTGTGTGTGTGTGTGTGTGTGTGTGTGTGTGTGTGTGTTAAATCCACTCTAGCATATATAATCAATAACATATAAGCATTTGAAATCATCCATTGATAAAATAATCATTCAAATACACATTATTGGAAAGGAAAAGATATTTCTATTAATATAAAAACATAGATTACAAGAGTGACAACCTCTGTCGGCACGTCTGTGAATCAGAGAAACTAAGTCCCCCACTTGGGCCTCCACCACTTCAATCCTCCATCTCTCGATAGCAAGATCACAAGTAAAAGGAAAGCT
The DNA here is from genome assembly GCA_001517045.1 of Pseudotsuga menziesii. Lineage (NCBI taxonomy): Eukaryota > Viridiplantae > Streptophyta > Pinopsida > Pinales > Pinaceae > Pseudotsuga > Pseudotsuga menziesii. Next base: position 15,650 of record LPNX010646833.1, on the reverse strand, counting down.
TGGGAAGAACATAAAAGTGCTCCAAGGGACAAAAGGATGGAGACTCAAGTATAAGCTTCGGCATCAATGGAATATAGTTTCTTTTCTCTCAATTCTTATATGCTTCAATGTATCCAAAGGGTTCCTTATATAGCTCTTCAATGGGGCAATGAAGGGTCGAATCCAAGCAATCTCAAGGAATATGGAAGGCTAGGAGACAAGTGAGTTGGATCCATGTCAAGGAAAACTCCAAAAGAATTTGGCCTTTTGCACACATCTTGATGTACACGGTTTTAGGGGTCAAACCCATGTATATACGCGAGAAAGGGTTTAAAAGTCACGTATGGTAATTTAAGCATTTTTTTAGGCATGATCTAGGAAACATCAATGGCACAAAAATGGTCCATGGGGTATAAAGAGCCTACAGAGGGACAGGGGGAGGCCATACAAGTGTGATTCACCATGTGTGGTAAAATCAACTATAACAGATGTCCCCTAATGTGTGAGGTTAGAGGGGTCATACGATGGCTGAAATACATTATAAGTCCATCCCAGAAGTGGAGTGATGAAGAACCCAGTGGAATACCAGCCACCCAATCAACATAGTACAATAATACAACTCTGCATATAACTGCAAGTAGATATAGCAGTCCCGGATACATAAGAGTACAATGGCCATGAATAGGCATGATACAATATATGACATAAGTGGTCATTGCCACATACAATATTCATAGATCCGAATCTCCATGATGAATATATACAAAGGATCATGATCTCCATAATGGCTGAAGATTTACAATGGATCAAAATCTCCATAATGGCTGAAGATATACAATGGATCAAGATCTCCATAATGGCTAGAAATGTCTCACATATACTGGAATCAAGTCACGAGAGCTGAAATCTCATGAACACTGGCACGATCAAGGAGGTAGCATATAAGAGATGCCACCAATCTGGAAGGTATTCTACACCAAATTCTATGAGCACATGTCGTACTATGTTAATAGATGTGTCAAGGTCGAACATAGTACTCCATTGTCTGATTACTGGTCATTGATGTATAACATTAACAAATGCGAGATCACCCACGGATAATGATAATGGGAATCAAGGTACTAGAGTGAAAACTAACAAGTGTGAATAAATGTGTTGATATCAAACACTTGAGAGGATCCATCAATCAGGGGACATTGATGTATTCCCAAAAACCATCAATGGTGAGAGAACCTGCCACTGATGACTGCAAGTCTCAAGGCACTAAAAAATGACTCTAGATTCCAATCCCAGAATAAATGATCTAAATTCGATGGGATGAAGTGCGCTAGAAGGAGGGCATTAAGGAATCCCCCATCATCCAACACGAAGTACTCAACAAAGCTGTATAATGTGGAAGGACTCCATCATAAGGTGCGCGAACCAATAACTGTACCGAGAATGACCGACATGCAAAGTCAAGATAACTGAGGAATGGCCGACTCAGGTTTCAACTTCCTTCGAACAAGAGAATAACGACGAATGGTGACTGAATGTAGGTAGCATAGACTCAATATACAAAACTAGGACATCTCTACGACACAGGAGGAATCGATAGAGGCTCCATAGGCACTGGAAGCTTAACTAGTCGGTGGAGATAAACTCAGATAAATGAGTACAACTCCTAAAGTCAAACTATAAACCCAATAAATGGATGTGATATACAATGCTCTATTCGAAGGTGACACGACTCAACAACTGCCAAAAATTAACATCTTTCTTTGTCTGGCTTTTTGGTTTTTTAATTTTTTTGGACTTTTTCAAATATTTAAAAAGTTTGAAAAAGAATAAAACTGCTTTAAAGTTACAGACTAGGAGGAGATGAGTTTCATATGGGTGAACAAACTAGTTCCAAGCAGTGGAACATACCTATTCTCAATGCAAGGATACATGTGCAGGATAATGACACTCGAGGGAAAGTCCCCTCACGATAAACTAGGGAATCAAGCTGCAAAGGATATAAAAAATGGCTCTGCATGGCTAGACATGAGATAAGCTCAGGCTATATGGCTGAAACCCAAAGTGAGGGAAGTCGACATAAGGCTCAAAAAGGTAGGCAAAGTGCATGATAATGCAATTACAACTTGAAATAAGGGAGTCCTGACGGAATAGGCTAGCAAAGGATCAAGAGGAGTATGAGGCTCTTGCGAAATGTTCTGGCAATACTATACAATGGACTCCCACACTCTAAAGGACAAACTATCGACATGGGCACCAAATGCAAATAAGGATATAACTAGGGTACCCATGTAAGCTCAAGCTCTACCATTCACATCATGCAACTTCTAAAACAACAAGAAGGTTCTGTAACATGATAGAATGGGTTCATACCTAAGGTTATAATGAAACAGTCATAAGGTCATGCAAAATGCAAATGGGGGTGAAACACGGAGAAGGTTGGGAGTCAGATCCCAACAAACTCCATACAGGTGCTGGGCCTAAAGTCCATACTACTGACACTTAGCAGGATAGCAGGGCTAGCCTCAGTCCACCAAGCCTCGCGGCTGTTGATGTTCTATGCAGTGGAGTGCATGAGGCCCATAGTTTATGACTGGAGTAATACGTTGTTGAGCAATATGAAGCAATAGCTTAGTGATTGCAATATGGGCAGGGTGTGAAACTTTGGTTTCAGCAACATACTGAGCATGTTCTTCTTCAAGCATGTTCCAGGATTGAGCCTTAGAGTTGATTTTCCTCTTCAGAGGGTTCGGGATCTGGCCCAACGACGTTGGGAAGATGTGATGCACAGAATGGGTGGAGGTAGGGTGTCCAACCCCTATCCAGCTGATTTATTTCCATGGTGGCAGTGACAGATAGTTTCCATCGATGATTACCCCTATGCAGGGATAGATTTCTAGGGAGACCTCGACATACCGCTACCACCAAGATTAGCATACGATGACATTGGTAATGAATCCTTACCCTCTTCTTAAAAATTTTTGAGTTATTTAATTTTTTGTTTTGTGTTTTGATTAAATGGAATTAAAAGAGATGTTTTGGGGGGGCAATACATAGTGACATCCTATCATATACATGCAAATGTAGGACCACAGCGGCCTGAAGGCTTCCCTCATCATAGATGGAGGGGAAGAGGAGATGACATTACACATGTGGATGTGGAGCGGACGCTCCAAAGCATTCATACCAACTTCCTGAGGCTAACACACAGAGTACCGATGGCACAAGTCGAGGACTTGCCTGAGGCCATGCAGTGCCAGGTGGTGGGTGTACCATGAGCATGGGTGTGGCTATTTTGATGGCTATCCTGATCCATGGTGACATTCCACTATCGCAACCCCCCTCCTCCTCCACAAGCTTAGATACCTGGGAGTGATACATTTTGTACTATTGTGTATATTTTGAGGGCTCGGAAGCCCCATTTTTGTATTATGACACTAATGTATTACCACATTTTGGATGTTTATGAAAAAAAATTATGATGATTGATTTATTTATTTACATGTGTAAAAATGTATGTTTGTGATGAGCTTATTGTTTGTGAAACAAATGCCAATCTAACACATAGTTAGCATATGAGTCAGCAATTTGATTATTAATTCTTGGAACATGTATGTATGTTATATTGGCAAATTGTCATTCTAACAATATCACACGTAAGAATCTTCTTAATAATGTGGAATCCCTAACATGATACAAGCCATTAATCCATGACACAACTAACTATGAATCAAGACATACCTCAAGATAGAGAATGCCATGTGAAATGGCATCCCGTAGAAGCTCGATAACGGCACTATACTCAGCAACATTGTTCGAAGAGTGCCGTAAACATATGCCTCCTGAAGACAATACCTACCCTATAGGAGTATAAATCACCCAAGCAACAGAGGCTGAGTGTTGAGTGTGACGGCTCACACCATCCGTGAATCCTATAAATATGGATGACTCCATTGACATCTTCCATAAGAAACAGAAGCTATCAACAAACCCGATCACCATAAAAAAATACCTAACTATGCAAAACTATACAATAATATACAATAGTCAGCCCTAGCTGAAAATCATGCATAGTACTTTTTAAGACATAGCCCATTTCTAGGCTCCGCCAGGGCTATCCCGTCATAATCTACTAGCTCATAAGTTCCCTTCTCTAAGACACGCTTAACAATGTAAGGACCATGCCACATGGGGTTAAACTTTCCTTCCCCTAAGGGTTCTTTTGGTTGATCCCACAAAAGGACCAAATATCCCTCACTAAACTTCCTTGGGAAGACAGACTTATCATACTGGACCTTAATGCAACACTTGTTCACTTCTAGAGCAACCAAGGCATCTCGGCGCTACTCATCAAGTTGCTCTAGGTGGACCAAATGCTCCTCCAATGGGGAAGTGTCTGGTAATAGCTCTATGGATAGCTTCAAAGAAGGGATCTTGCATTCAACCGGCAATACTGACTCCACTCCATGTACAAGATAATATGGAGAAAAACCTATGGCTGTCTTAACAGCGGTTCTATAATCCCACAAAGCATGATATAACATGATGTGCCAATTACTCTTGCTTTGTGTGATTGTTCATTGGAGAATGAATCTGAGTGATTTGATCACTGCTTCAACCTGAACATGCACTTGAGGGTAGTAAGAAGAGGAATGCTCTTGCTTATACCCTAACTTTGAGGCCAACTCTTCCATCATACGATTCTGAAAGTGCCTGCCGTGGTTAGTGACAAGCTCCTTCAGAATACCGAACCAAGTAATAATATGGTTGAATACTAAGTGTGCGGATTTCTCATTGTTATATTTAACTGTAGGCATAGCCTCAGCCCATTTCATGAAGCAGTAAACAACCACTATAATATGATGATGCCCCCCAGTTGAAGGTGGGTTGCAATCCATAAAATCAAGCCCCCACTTAGTGAAGGGACCAACGGTGATAATGGGATGTAACAGGGTAGGTCATGAACACATATTATGTGAAAACACCTGGCAAGCGTGGCACTTCTTGACCGCATTAACACAATCTTTAAAGATCAATGGCCAGAAATAACATGCTCTCAAGATTTTTTGGGCTATAGAAAGCCGAGATAAATGACCACCACATGCCCCTCTGTGGCAATCATTCAGCACAAGCTCAGCCTCCTCATGAGTTAAACAACGACGTAAAATGGAATCTAACCCACGACGGTACAATGTTTTATCCACTATGAGGTAATTCTTGGATACGTGATGTAACCGTCGTCATTCATCCCGCTAGAGGTGAGTAGGGAGCTTCAATGTCTATAAATATATGATAATATCCCCATACCATGGATCCAAAGTTGAGATTAAGAAGATGTGCTCATCGAAAAATGTATCTTCTCAAACGTTCTCCTCCTCCTCGCCTGGGAAATCTGATATAAGCTCCACAAAAATCAATGATTTCTTCAATTTTACCGAAATAAACTTGATATCGAATTCTTGCAAGATGACAATCCATTTATTATACTTTCCCCCAATCATCCTTCTGGTGAGGATGAATTGAAATGGATTGACATGGGCTACAACCAAGGTCTGGCAAAGGAGAAAATAGTGTCTCAATCTTTGAACCGCATGTACGGTAGCTAAGGCAAGCTTCTCAACATGGGAATAATAGATCTTCACATCAATAAGGTTCTGGATCAGATAGTATATGACATGCTCTTGGAGCTCCTCATCCTCTTGAATGAATACCATACCAATTGTCTCCATGGACGCAGCCACATAAAGTAGGAATTCATGGCTATAGTTTGGTGGACTAATCACCGGAGCTGATGCTAAGGCTCGCTTAACTGCATCAAAGGACTGTTGGGCTGGCTCATCCCAACAAAAGGTAGTGTCCTTCTTCAAAAGACGCATAAAAACTCTAGTCAAATTGGCAAAGTTAACAATGAATCTACGTAAGAAGTTTTCCATGCCTTGAAAACATTGAAGATATCTAATGTTTTTCGAGGGAGACAACTGAAGTATTGCCTCTACCTTCAAAGGGTCGACTCTTATATCCTCCTTGGAGAAAATGAACCCTAATAAGTCACCAGACTTCATGCAAAATATGCACTTATGAGGATTTAACCTGACCAAGTAATGGTGGCACCTTTCAAACACTAATCTCAAATGGTATGAATGATGCATTCTCATATGAGAATGAGCAGCAAGGTCATCCAAAAAGGCTTCAATAATCCATTTGAGATCATGGAAGATCAAGGTCATAGTCCGCTGAAAAGTGGCTACCGTTCTTAAGGCAAAAAGGCATCTTTTGATATGCAAAGGTTCCCCAAGGACAAATAAAGGCAGTCTTATGTTGGTCCTCAGGTTTAATCTTTATCTGATTGTATCCAGAAAAGATGTCCATAAAGGAAAATACCTTGCTTTCCGCACACTCATCCAAAATCTAATCAATAAATGGTGTGGGGAAATTGTCCTTAGGACAGGCATGATTCAAGTCATGGAAATCAGTGCATATGCAGATCGTTCCCTGCTTTTTATCAAATGGAATAGGGTTTGAAACCCACTCCGTCAAGGGAATGGGATAGATAAAACCAGCATTCAATAGTTTTTCTATCTTTTCCTTAATCATGGGTGCTTTCCTAGGATTCACTGCATGCAAGCATTGTCGAATAGGATTAGCATTGGGATAAGTTTTAATCTCATGTTCAACAATGTGAGGGTCGATACCTGGAATTTCATCATAAGACCAAGAAAAGATATCAAAAATTATTTAAACAACTCTGTGTACTCTTGAATCTCAACATGGGAACATTCTACCCCAATATAGACATTCTCAATCTTTCCAAGATTGCGAGAGATATTGACAGGAATGGTAGGAGATATATTTTCCATGTTTTCATCATCCATCGGACCAGGAGAGCTTAATGGAACCATGGGACCACAAATTCTCTCACTAAGAACCTCCCTAAATTCCTCACGCTCTAAACAGTCAAGATTGAGAAGAAACTAAGATCTATGATGCAACTCTTCCCAAGGTGGCTCAACCCTAGACATGGCCTCAATAATAGCTTCGTCTGAAGGAAAAACACTATCAAGGTAGTCATGTGTGTGAGAAGATTGAACTCCCCATGCAGGAAGCACATACAGGTCCTCCTCCTCCATCTGCGAAGAGGAAGGAATAGGCTCTACAACACACAAAATATTAGCTTGATAAGCTATCATAGTCACAGGAAAGGACATGTTCATCTCGATGGGCTCACTCGAAGGACTCGGTGTAGGAAGAATCTAAGGATATTCCATATGGTTCATGAAAAAATACATTGATCTCACTGATGACAAAGCCTCATCGAAACTAGACCCTATCATAAGGACAGGTGCAGACAACTAATGTTTCCCATAAGGGATGGATACATGCCAACACCCACACTCCCATTTGCCGGCTGAGAGTGCTCTACAATTAGGATGGAAGCTCCCGAAGATGCGATAACCGGCATATTCTTGAATGACGTTTGATCAATCGTAACTATATTCCCATTAAATGGAAATCGCACAACTCGAAATCGAGAAGAAGCTACAGCTTGCATACTGTACATCCAATTCCTACCCAGCAAGATATTGTAGTTAAGGGGCGCATCAACCATCTCGACCTCTATCACAATGGTCTTCCCTCCCAAATGGACCTTAAGAGAAGGAAGAATCCTGTGCGGCCTAAATGATCTCCCATCAAAAGAAGTCAACATGGTAGCAGATTTAGACAACTTAGAGGAACCCAAACCCTTCCAACATGACAAAGACATCACAGAAGCAGCAGTGCCTTCATCAATCATAGTGCGCTTGACAGTCATGTTAAGACATTGTACGTGAATCAAGAGAGACACATAATAAGGCAAGTGAGGCTACAATCCTGCTGTTTCAAATTTGATCATGGAGGAAGAATTATCATCATTAACACTAAGGGAAGAAAGAAAAGCCTTCCTTTACGAAGGACAACTCTGAAGTACTTCTAGTGCAGACATCGCACAAGGAGTGTGACCCAAATCCTCGACAACAGAATAATTCTGGGTAGCTTGGGCATTAGGATTGTTCCCTGAATGCTTAAGGACTCCCTTAGGAATGCGAGGTGCAAATTTAGGTTTATCCATAGGTTTTTCAATATGCAAAGGGGTCCCTGGTGGATCAGGTTCCTTTCCAAGGTCGGGTTGTGACGAACCATAGTCCTTCGCATGACTCACAACTTTCGTAGCATGCACCATATTGATGCAACCATGACCACTAGAGTCTTGTGGATATTGATCACCACCAAAATGATCATGGGTCCTTGAGTTCATGTTTTGATTATGAGGTAAAGGCTTGGTCAGCACAGCTAGGCCCTGTGCTATGAATCTCAAGGAATCTTCGATACAGGGGCACAAGTGAGTGAGGTGATCTTCCTTACATAAATTGCAAGGGAATTTAACCTTAAGTTTAGGTTGCGTGTCCCCCCCAGCATTTCTCGCATTCTTGTCATTAAGATTGGCATTTTCATTCCTATTCGCACCCTTACAATTTTTCTTACCCTTCTTCCTATTCCTTCTAGGTTGCTAGTTACCCTTCTGGTCTGACGATTGTACCGAAAGCACACTCACCGTTTGGGTGGGTTGAGATGAAGTCGTGGCTTTTCCTAAGGCAGATTGGTTGATAGACAATTAACTGACCTGTTGCATAATTGAATCAGCCGGCTTGGCACTTTTACAACAAACAATGCCATCGGCATGTGTTCCAGGTTTAACCTTAGGGTTGAAACTAGAACGTGGAGCATTAGAAATGATCTCATATAACAAACTGGACAGAGAATAAATCAAGTCCAATTCCTACACCCTAAAAATGTCTTGTTCCTCGTTCTGAACTCTGGATGTAGAAACATCCTTCTCTATATAAGGCAGTAACGATTTAAGGAACCACTGGAGGAGAAACTATGACAGTATGAAGGCTTTAATCAATTGCTTCCATCTATGCCACTCTTGGATATGGTACGATATATGCATGGATTTATCCTATCGAAATGTCGACAAGAGTTCTGTACCAACGTCATAATGCGTTGGTAGCTGGAAGTGGTTGAAAAAAGTCATAGCTAGGTCATCGAAAAAAGTGAATGCCCCCCTAGCTAACTCTATGTACAATTTCGCGGCAGGCCCTGTAAGGGTGCATTGAAATAACCTTAAACAGATCGAATCTTCATGTAATGAATTTGAAGAGCACCATATGTGAAATGTAGTAACATGTTCACTCGGATATTCTCCTAGTTTTCCCTCAAATTTGGGAATGTCTGAGGGAAGCTTATTAGGGACAGCCGGCCAAGCTGAGTCATGAGATACAGGATCGTTCGTTAGTCTTGACAAGTCAAGAAGATTTAGTGTTGCGAGGAAAGGGAGCCTAGGTTGAGCAGGTCGATGCCATGCTCCCTGATAGTTTTGGTTCACATAGGGCTGATTGCTGTAACCACCATGGCCTTAGCCATAGTGCCCTCCTCCTGTTTGACCCGTGTAGGGTGGCATGGAAGCACCATAATGTGGTGTACCTTGACTATGTGGGGCTACAAAGCCATAATTTGGAGAGTAAGCAGGTTGTTGATACTCGTACCCATAAGGTGAATAACCATGTCCATACTGCGTCCCATAATAAGGTTTATAAAACATCCCATGAGATGTCCCATGAGACACTCTATAAGTAGGAATATACGTTCCGGAAGTAGTAACATGACCTCCATAAGTAGGAATACGACCTCCTGAAACAATAGGAGGTACTTGACTCTGAGACACAACTATGTGAGTAGCAGTAGTATGGACATGACTCGTAGCAACATTTCGGCCCAAAGGACCATGTGAATGAGGTGGAGGAATAACATTCAAAGAACATGGAATAGAGGATGAAGGGACATGTGAAATTATGTACGTGGTGTTCCTTATAGTTTGTCGTCTTGGATCTGGTATCCTAATAGGATTACTAACACCAGGTCTAGGATGAATGTGTGATGTATCTTCCACTGCCGGGATGGAAGGTGCAATGTAACTTGTGCTCCCAAACCTCTCCACATTGTAAGGAATAGGAGTGCCGCCAGGCATAGTGTTAAGCTAAAACTCTGACTCGACATGAAATGTCGGATCATGTGTGGGGATACCAAAAATACCATAACTACCATAACTAGTTCTCACGGGTTCATGATGAGTTTTGTCGCACGACATCCAATACCGGCGACCCGTGAATGAGGGATCATAGCTAGAGTGAGTATGCCTATCATGTGAAGGATCAAACCCATAATGTGCAGGAATATCAGGTGAAGGGTCATATGTAGGAGTAGACTCTTCATCCTCCATGTCACGAAGTGGAGAAGGCAACTCAGGAATGCCATCTTCATGATCTCCCATCGTGTGTGAATCAATGTGTGAAGTAGTTCGCCTGTATCGTCTGCTTTTCTCTCCCAAAGGAGGAGGAGAGGTAGAAGGCGAAAGTCCTACTAAATGATGAGAATGGCGAGGAGCTGCACTTGAATCCACAATGACTCAAAAAATGAAAAATACTCTCTAATTACGCAAACCGTAGGAAAGCTAACGTGCACAGAGCATACACCAATAAAATCTAAAGCAAAACACAAGTAATCAAGGGTAGGATAAGTGAGCTCCAGAATGAAGCAGGTATGTCTCACCTAGGAGAGTATTGAGACTCCCATACACAATAAGTAGAGGTTTGTAACCAATTATTGTGGCCCTCAGCTTCAATGCGTAAAGCGACTGTGTTGTCCGACCAGAACCTGGCCGGGACACCTACAGAATAACCCCTGCAAAGTACCCCCTTGATATATTAGGTAAGGAAACTAAGGTCAGCTCAATATAATCAATGTTCAGGCAGACAGTCGTAAGTGGGATTGACTGTATTGGTAGGGTAGCAAAGCCCAAAACTCTTGAAAGAGCCCCTAGATACGAATACAATCCTGGAAATATCTCTGGTGCTACTCAGTTATGACTAGGGGTCATTCCAATCAATAACCGCTCACATTGCCTTGTGCTTAAATCCCTTGTAAGAGGAGGATCCTAAGAAACACTAATTATACCAAGGAATTTCACACTCTTACTTGGAAAGACACATACATGTTGTTCTTTAGTGGTCTTGGAGAATTTACTCACAATGAACTATTCCAAGACCCTAAAACCTAATCTTGTTGGTGTACCCTATCAAATAAAATAGTGTAATCCATTTTAATTAAGCGTTGATTTTATTTGGCTTTATTACTCAAAAGAGGTATATGGTCATGCAACCAATGGTGTTATGACACAACATGAAGAAAAATCCACACCTAACAATCAATGCAAATGCATTGTGTCCAATGAAAAACAAGGTATGCTACTATGTGAAATGCAAATTTTCTCTTCAAATGATAAATTCAATCGTTCCTATATGAAATCCTGACTAATACTTCAAAGCAAACCTAGTACAAGTACCATGCAAAATGCAAAGTGCAATGCATAATGATGCAAAGAAGCAAATATTTTTGGATTTTTTTGAATAAAAATGAGATAGTGAAGCAAAAGAATGATTCTACAATCCCTAGACTATACAAGAACAATCATCAACACTCACACAAAGTACCAAGGTAAAAGAGACCTAATGACTAATCCCAAAACAAAAAATTGAAAATGCAATGACAAGAACATTCTTAAAAAAAAATTTACCCTAAAAAAGGTGTCTCTGGTCAGAAATAGAGGTGTGTACAGACTCTAGCAATATCAAAGGAGACTTAGTAATTATCAAAATTCATCCAACAACAATCAATCTTCCTCTAGAAGGAAAAACTAATGGCATATGCGACTGTTCGCAGCAAAACCACGTATGTACACAGATATAGTAGTCAAAACCACGTATATACGCGACTGTGAGTTAAAAACTCATGTATATGTAGAAAAGTGCATAAAAATAAAGGAAAATAGACAAGCTGAGACAAACTTCACACCAATCATACACTACTAGGAAAACATGCCCCAAGACCCGACACAGAAATAGAGAAATAAGAGCAATTCAAAATCATTGAATGCTGAGAGAAACCCCCAAAGGATAACTACTAGGAACTCCCTAGCCGAGTTGCCAATTCTGTTATGGAGAGAAATTCCTATGGCTTGGGGTACCACAACAGACAGCTTGACTCCAGAAATCAATCCTTTCCAATATGCAAGAGAAATCAAATATCTAACACTTAAGGATCTCGATTCGTACCTTATTCTAGATGATTGATGTAGATCCCCGTTGAGCGTTCCAACTCCAACTTGTATAGATAAATTAATTCCTCAACAATCAGTAAACAAGACAAGCATGCTATTTATATATATGTGTTAGATCTACTCTAGCATATATAATCAATAACTTATTAGCATTTGAAATCATCCATGGATAAAATACTCATTCAAATACACATTATTGGACAATAAAAGATATTTCTATTAATATAAAAATAGAGATTACAAGAGTGACAACCTCTGTCGGCATGTCTGCGAATCGGAGAAACTGAGTCCCCCACTTAGGCCTCCACCACTTGAATCCTCCATCTCTCGATAAAAATCTCACAAAAAAAAGGAAATATTGGGAAGAACACAAAAGTGTTCCAAGGGACAAAGGGATGCAGACTCAAGTATAAGCTCCGGCAACATTGGATTATAGTTTATTTGCTCTCAATTCTCATATGCTTCAATGTATCCAAAGGGTTCCTTATATATCTCTTCAATGGGGCAATGAAGGGTCAAATATGAGTGATCTCAAGGAATATGGAAGGCCAGGAGACAACTGAGTTGGATCCATGTCAAGGAAAACTCCAAAATAATTAGGCCTTTTGCACACATCCTGATGTATGCGGTTTTAGGGGTCAAACCCATGTATATATGCGAGAAAGGGTTTAAAAGTCACATATTGTAATTTAAGCATGTTTTTAGGGATGATGTAGGAAACATTAAAGGCACAAAGATGGTCCATGGGGTCTAAAGAGTCTACATAGGGACAGGGGGAGGCCATACATGTTTGATTCACCATGTGTGGTAAAATCAGCTATAACACCCCCACCACCAATATTTTTCTCCTTCACATCGTTCCATGATTGCCACTTCATAACACTTTTAGCTATGTAGTCTCCATTTATAGCATTCTTGGTCCAAATCCATTTATCCTGATCATCCTCATCAAGGTAAATAAAGTTTATTTCTAGCATATTTAGATAATTTTTCCATCTCTTGACAACATCTCCCTCCATTTGCAACTCAAGGGATTTTTTCCATCTTGTTCTTCATGTATGAATGGGCTACTGTATTTGCACATCCAAAAGATTGAAATATGTTTTCTCTCTTAGCTTGGTTTATGACATAGATAGGCAGCTTATATTCCTCCCCTTCCCCTTCCCATGGATCTTATCCTATCTTGACACTCCTCCCATTTCCTATTTTCCTTGTTGTCCAAGTACCAATGAGTGGGAAATCCAATACCATAGAGTTCCATCCAACATACCCATTTTTGAAAGAATTGTTGCGGCTTTTGACCCAGTTGATCAAGGACATGTCTGGGTAGTATTTAGAGCATAAGATTCTTCCACAGAAGGTGTCTATATTTTGGACAAGTCACCATAAATATTTGGCTGCAAGGGCTCTACAAAAGAGCATCGGATTCTTAATTCCCCATCCTCCAAGTTCCTTTGGTAGAGAAATGTTTATCCATTTAGCAAAGCATATGCCTTCATTTTGCTTGCTTTCTTTCCATAAGAA
>LPNX010646805.1:34421-72610 GCA_001517045.1 Pseudotsuga menziesii | reverse complement strand
ATGGAAATTCAATATGTTATTGTATTTTGACAACATGCTATGATGTTTGATCATGGGCAAGGCATAAGTCAAAGCCATAAAATTTATACAATATCATGTATGTTGTATATTGTATGGCACATTTAAAACAAGATGAGTAACATGGAGTATATATTTTTTTTGTGTTCAAAATTGGAAAATGCTAAATTATAAACAACTAAAATTATTGATGGATTGCTATCACCATGACAGTCTTTAGCGAGGTACTTTTCGAGGTTGATATTCTTGGGCATCATTGAGCATATGATTTTATGTTCAAAATATGATGGTTCAAGATAGTAGGATGTTGGAAGATCAAGATGAATTGCTTGTCTTGCATGGAGAAATATTACATATTAATGGATCAACAAATGTCTTGTATACATCATAGTGTTACACACGAACATGTTCCCAAGTGCAGGGTGTTGAACACACTAAGAACACTAAGAGGGGGGAGGGGGGTTAATTAGAGTTCCGTTCTTTAATTTTCTTCTCTTCCACCCAAGAACTACATCAAATACGATTATGCATTTAATAACATACATAAGCAAACATTAACCATTAAATGCAGGTGACCATCAATGAGATCTTACAAAAAAGAGTACACAGGTAGACAAGAAGTATATGAAAGCTTAATGGAAAATTAATCAAAATCATTTACATGAACTCTGAACCAAATATTGCTTCTCTTTGTCAATTGTTCATCATAGTCACACCTTCTTTATACAACTGTTATGACTTTTGTTGTTGAGTATGCTCTAATCAATACACTATTTTACTCGATGTTCTGATTGTTTGACTCTATGAATTCACCAATTGATTACACTGTTATGATATGATTTTAAATAGGTTTATAGGCAGATTTATACAAATATTTCAAAAACTCCCAAGACTCTTGAGTTCTCTAAAGATAAATACTTACACATATGATTCAAATACCTCAGATGCAATTCTTTTCAGTCTGAACTTGATTGGTTGTTAGGGAAAAGTCTCAGCCTCTCTTCCTTTTGACCTCGGATAAGATGATAGATTTAGTAGATATTGTTTTCCCTAGCTCATGGATAAACGAGTAGTTGATCTGAGCTGCTCCTCTGCACCTCGAGTTTCTGCCCCCTCTGCCCCTTGGGTTTCTACCCTTCCACTCCTCGGTTTCTGTGCCTTTGCTCCTCTTTCCTGCTCCCCGGGTTTCTTTCCTTCAACTCCTAGGGTTTCTGCCCCTCTTTCCCGCTCCTCGGCCTGCTTATTTGTCTGATCACTTTGTTGAATTCCTTGGAGAACTGCACCAATTCCTTTTTTCACCAAATGGCACAAATTCACTTTTATTTATACACTAATTGTGTCATTTCAATTTATTGGGCCAACTTTTAAGTCAATAGGTTACATAGTACAGCAACAATATTTTATGAGGCCGATTCAATATATTTCTTGTTAATTTTCTCCAGCCTTTAATGCATGTAGATATGCCTGAAACAAAAACTGCATCATACTAATCTTGTCTTGAAGAGTAAAACGAATCCCATGTATAGGTCTATGGGCATTCTTAGGCCTCCATGCCCTTGTGATCCACCCTCGATATGTTGACTCTACCTTGACCTCTTGCAAATTTGTCTCACTTTTAGCATTGTTTGCTCTTCTAGCTTTGTTGTCATGACTCATCGACCTCTTAATTAGAGTTCCGCGCTTTAATTTCCTTCTCTTCCACCCAAGAACTACATCAAATACGTTTATGCATTTAATAACACACAGAAGCAAACATTAACCATTAAATGCAGGTGGTCGTCAATGAGAGCGTATAAATAGAGAGTACACAAGTAGACAAGAAGTATATGAAAGCTTAATAGCAAATTAATCAAAATCATTTACATGAACTCTGATCCAAATATTGCTTCTCTTTGTCAATTGTTCATCATAGTCACACCTTCTTTATACAACTGTCATGACTTTTGTTGTTGAGTATGCTCTAATCAATACACTATTTTACTCGATGTTCTGATTGTTTGACTCTATGAATTCACCAATTGATTACACTGTTATGAGATGATCTTAAATAGGCTTATAGGTAGATTTATACAAATATTTCAAAAACTCCCAAGACTCTTGAGTTCTCTCAAGATAAACACTTACACATATCATTCAAATACCTCAGATGCAATTCTTTTCAGCCTGAACTTGATTGTTTGCTACGGCAAAGTCTCAGCCTCTCTTCCTTTTGACCTCAGATAAGATGATAGATCTAGTAGATATTGTTTTCCCTAGCTCATGGATAAACAAATAGTTGATCTGAGCTGCTCCTCTGCACCTCGAGTTTCTGCCCCCTCTGCTCCTTGGGTTTCTACCCTTCCGCTCCTCGGTTTCTGTGCCTTTGCTCCTCTTTCCTGCTCCTCTGGTTTCTTTCCTTCAACTCCTAGGGTTTCTGCCCCTCTTTCCCGCTCCTTGGCCTGCTTATTTGTCTGATCACTTTGTCGAATTCCTCGAAGAACTGCACCAATTCCTTTTTTCACCAAATGGCACAAATTCACTTTTATTTATAGACTAATTGTGTCATTTCAATTTATTGGGCCAACTTTTTAAGTCAATAGGTTACATAGTATAGCAACAATATTTAATGAGGCCGATTCAATATATTTCTTGTTAATTTTCACCAGCCTTTAATGCATGTTGATATGCCTGAAACAAAAAATTCATCATACAAATCTTGTCTTGAAGAGTAAATCGAATCCCATGTATAGGTCTATGGGAATTCTTAGGCCTCCATGCTCTTGTGATCCACACCCGATATGTTGACTCTACCTCGACATCTTGCAAATTTGTCTCACTTTTAGCACTGTTTGCTCTTCTAGCTTTGTTGTCATCGACCTCTTCATTTTTCTTCTCATTTTAGTGCCCCTTTGTTACCGACCTCTTATTTTTTCTTCTTACTTAACTGCCCCTTTCTCAAGTTTCTGCAACCCTCCATGCCTGAGACACTAACTAGAACTTCATCATATAAATTTCCTCTTGAATAGTAACTATAATCCCTTGCCAACACTTGTTGACATCAATGACATCTCCTTAAGTCCAACACAGGGGACAGACTCTTTGCATCCCTAGGATGGGGATACATCAAAGGGGGTGTTCCCCCACATCCCCACTTGAGGCGAACACATGGAAATGCAAAAGGGAATGCTTCCTTCAAAGAGCAAAATGTTTCATCCTAAAAATCGATGTTGCCATATCCCCTTTGACTAATTTTGACAATGTCGATAGATATTTAGGTAAAAAAGTAAAAAAGGAAAACACAAAAATTAAATGAATAGACATATTTTGAAACTGTAACATATGCTATTCATCACTTTCATTTTCCTTGATGTTGTTGGTGATTTTCTTCTTTGTTGCCTGCAATTTCTCATTTTCTTTGTTGCCATTGGTGATTTCTCCTTGGTTGTCCATGATTTTTCCTTTGTTGTTGTTGTGAGAGGGGTCCATTGCTGGGTACGCTGCTGTGAAAGGGGTGTACTATTGTGGTGTTAGAGGGGACGAGTTGTAACGTCAACCTATGACCAATGCCAGTTTTCGCCTCAATCTATGCCTTGTGTGTGGGTTGCGAGACCCCAACCAATGAGGCTATTGACTGTTGGAGATTCAACATGTGAGGGTGTTAGAGACCTTACTGTTGGATAGTGAGACTTTCAAGTATCGTGGGTTGTTGTATTAGTGGACAGTGCCAGATATAAGTTATACCTAGATATTTTGAGCTACTATAGCTGTTGGGTGTGTGTTTTGCATTTGGAGGATCTGTTTGAGGCAGAGAAACAACTTTTATGTTTTGTTTTGTTTCATATTTGTAGTTTCATATTTCAATGTTCAAACCTCAATATTAAAGGTCATGGCTTTCAAAGTTCTTACTTATTAAAATTTGAAATTTCAGACCCTACAAGCATGAAACGTGTTGCATTCAATAACAATTTGGTATACCTACAAACCTTTTTTATAGGTTGCCTTCTAAAACTAAACAAACTCAACACATATACACAAAATGAGTTTCCCTGGCAACACCGGCAATAGTGATGCCAATAATGACTATGATATTGAGGCAGAAAGCATTGAAAATGTTGGGAAATGAAAAAACAAAGAGAAAGAAAAGTAGGGCAACAGATGCCCATGATCATGGATTAGGATTTGAAGCCAGTTTCGGCCCACCAAAGATATTGGAGCAATATGCGAAGGGCTCATTCAATCCTAAAAAAACATTTTTTATGATATACAACCAAACAAGCCAAAAGAAGCAAGCCAAAGACTAGTGGTGGCTTATGTGATTGAACCTGCAATATTTGTGACCATCCTTGGTTTGGTAGTTATGGGAGGGTTAGGCAACATCTTTTGGGGATTTCAGGGAATGGAGTTAATGTATGTCTAAAGTTGACTGCGTTTTGGAAATCTTAACTACTGAGGCTGCAAATGACTACAGATGCAAAATGAATGGAGTTAATGGAGTTAATGTATGTCTAAAGTTGACTGCGTTTTGGAAATCTTAACTACTGAGGCTGCAAATGACTACAGATGCAAAATGAACTTTTTCTATCACAAATGTCACCTCCCATCTCAAATACAAGGTGGGAACAAGTTCCCAAAAGAAAGATATTAGTGGTAACCGAACCACATGTATGCCTATTCCATTTGCTATTGGGATTGCTACATCAATAAAGAAGGGTTATGCATTATGTAGCACGGGAACCGTTCCCGACTTTTTAGAAACTCGTTCCCAAAGTTTCGACGTTCTAGGGAGCTTGGTAACTTGTAGGAAACTTTCCGAATCTAGTGGGAACCGTTCCGGATGGTTGGGAACTTATTGGGAACTTTTACCCTCTGAGATTGCGAATTTGGTAACTTTTTCTTGCGCGTTTCCTTCAATGGGAGCTTCCACACATTCATGATCATTACATGGGTTGTTAACAACATTCCTATTTCTTCGTGACCATACATATTCATAGCTGACTTAGAATTTTTTCTCTAGAAAACTAAGTTGCAGTAAAACTCTATTTCGTTCTACCTTGTCGAGTTGGTGCATTGATCTTTCTCCACTGCTCGTGCTAGAGTATTCACTCGTCCCTATGCTAAATTGCAGCTACCACTAATCAACAATAGATGTAAATCTATTGACTTTTTATATATTAAATAAAAGAAAGTAAATTTATATATTTTACTATATACTATTCACTTGTTCCTATGCTAAATTGCAGTTATCACTAATCAACAATAGATGTAAATCTAATTTGAAATTTTATATATTAAATAAAAGAAAGTAAATTTATATATTTTACTATTTACTTTATGAATAAAAAATGTTTAACTAATTGGAAATAATTTTAAATCTTACTTTGAACTAAATTCATATAATTAATAATGAATTGTTGGATCGAAAGGCGTAGAGGTATATTGATGGTCCCAACGGTAGATTGAAATGCGTAGAGCATTTCAATACTGAACGCAGAGTTCCACTTATTATAATAGTTCATTAAGTGTTTCAAAGTCTAAAATTTTAAATGAAAGTTACAACACTCTCTTATTACTGGGTTGGGCATTAAACTCTTACAAATTTGGCTTGAAATCGGGCTGGGGTGAACACCAAAAACTTTCATGCTATCAGAGCTTGGGGGCAAATTGTTGCTTTGCAACTTTTAGACTGGTAGTGAGCTTCTTTTGTCAGTGGGAAACATCTTGTTGAAGTTTGAATTTGCATTGAAACGGCTACAGGAGTTAGGTTGGAGGATAGGCTTGATGGGGCTGGAAATTTTGTCCCATGGAAGGCTAGGATAGTTCTCATCTTAGAGGAAAATGAATTGTGGAATGAAGTGGTTAATAACACAGACTCATCCAATTCAAGTTTTGTTGAATTTTTAGGGTTAGAGGAGTTTTTAACATAAGTAGTAAACTTTAATGCATGAACATATAAAATCAGATTCACAATAGTGCTGCTCTAATAAAATTTGAATTGTAATAAACAAACATAATTTTCATCTCTTTCAACTTAACTCTCCATTAGTCACTGCGTTAAAGTTGGTTCTCGAGAATCATCAAATACCATGTACAATAACAACATGATAAGATAATGTACAATAGATATCAGCAGCAAAGAATCATAACCAATATTTGAATCAACCTTATACTCAGGTCTTTCGGATTTGATCTTGTCACCAAAGGGACAAGTCAACTAGGCAAACAATTTACATACCTCGAGAGAGAGCTTAAGAGGTTTAAAGCAAAAGCATAATGACCCAGACTTCTTAGTCAACAAGTACAATCATACCCAGTACAGTCATGCTAAGTAAGTATACAGTTACATTGTATAGAGACACAGTCGTACTTTTACACAATCATGCTTTTGCAGTCGTGCTTGTCGAAGACACATGGTCATGCTGGGAAAGAAACCCACAGGTCACACAAAAGAGAAACCTCATGGTCACGTTGGGGAAGTAACCCACAGTCCACACAAAAGAGAAACCTCACGGTCACGTTGCAAGAGAGGGATAAAACAATCCACAGACCACACTCAAGGTCACGTGCAAAAACGAATCTACAGTTTACACTCAAGGGAAACCTCACGATCACGCTGCAAGAGAGGGAGAAAGATCACGCTGCTGCAAGTCACATGAAGCAACATCACAACCATACAGGGCAGAGACACATATTCACGCTGCAGGCGGGTGTGAATACAATCACGTTGCAGGAAGAATGAGGTACAACCATGCTAGGGTAGAGACCACCTTCTTGCAGGAGAAGTCATGTTGAAGATCACGCTACAGTGAATAAGCCACGTGATAGCCCAGTCACACGGAGTCGTAGAGAAGAGGTCACGGGATAGCCAGTCGTGCGGAGAAAGCAATGCTCAGTCACGATGTTGGGGGATCATGTGGAACTAGGCCACACGAGAGTAGCACTCGTGAGATGAATGAGTCATGCGGGATAGAGCCACGGTCAATAACAGCTCGGGAAGGTGCGGGACAAAGAGCTACAGTCAACAGCAGTCGTGAGAAGGAGAGTCACGCGGAGGAAGCACGTGGGTGAGACTTGATCCAGCCATGGTGGAATACACACGGTCATACCAGGGGCAGCAGATAAAAGCCAACACGCAGAGCAGTCGCGGACATGCATAATTAATATACCGTCACGTGCGGAGCAAAGAGGCAGTAAACAGTCACGTGCAGAGGGAAGAGGCAATATATGCAAGCAGATGAGGAGCAGTCACGCTGGCAAATGGGGAATAATGACGTTAGTAGATGAAGCAGTCATGCTAACGAGGAAGTGAACGGATAAATGCCATACCATGGATAAGCTCGACAAACGCTTTTCTTTATAAGGTTCAAGGCTAACACGAAAAGGTTAACAAAATTAACAATGGTCCAAATAATAAAAGCCAAAGGTCCAAGATAATAATAATAGAAAAGGTTAAATGATTTTATAAAATAAAATCATACAATAGAAATGACTTAGGATAGTCTATAAAAGGTCCTAAGGGTGTCATAAAGTTAAACCAAACATAAAGTGGTCCAAAGATAAAATCATAAACAACAGATTGTCCAACCATAAAGTAAATAGTCCAATAATTTTATAATAAATGGTCCAAAGGTCTCATAATAAAACTCATAAGGTAAAGAGTCACCATAACAAAGGTACACACACAATAAGAGTGCTAGGACCAAGTAAGATAAAGGACCACGAGTCAACCAAGGGGGTCACAACCCACAAACCCACAAGATCAAGGTGAACCATAAGGGTGGACAAACATTACCTATAGGACCAACAGTCTTTAGTCTTTTCTCTCTCTTAAGGTACATTGTTTCATATATTTTATCATCACTGTTTAAAGGGGAGATCCAAACTGGATGGTTTGATCCGTTGGTCCTCAATACTGCTCCTAAGGGTTAGGTGCTAGTGACAACATCAAGTGGTGGCTAGTCCCTTGAGAAACAACCTAGCAATAACCGATTAGGAGAGAGGTCATCACACATCATTATCTTGGTTAACTGGCCAAGATCCTCCATTCTTTAAAGAATAGTTCTCAGCCCTAGGCTGAGTTTGAGTCCTAGAGTGAATCGAATTCCTGGTAATTGACCAGGTGCCTCCATTCTCCTTGAGAATGGCCCTCAGTACTAAGCTGAGCTTCAGTCCTAGACTGAATCAAATTCCTGGCAACTGACCAGGTGCCTCCATTCAGAGAATGGCCCTGAGCACTAAGCCGAGCTTCAGTCCTAGACTGAAAGTTGATCAACCACTTGTAGGACCTGCTTGGTCCTAGACCAAGAGTCTGCCTGGTCCCAGACCAAGAGTCTGCCTGGTCCCAGACCAAGAGTGTCTTTGCCTCTACCTGCAGGATCTACTTGGACATAATGTACCTGGTCCTATACCAGAATATGTTGAAATTAAAGGTTAGATACGTTTTTATCACACATAATAAACTTGATACAAGAACATATAAACAATTGTACTGCTTAATTAAATTTAAACTGAACTAAAACAGGAACAACATAATTTTCATCTCTTTCAACTTAACGCTCCATTTGGTCACTGTGTTAGAGTTGGTGCTCGAGAATCATCAAATACTAAGTATAATAAAAATGACATGTACAGTAAAATAAATTTCAAATGCCATGTACAGAAGAAGCATCATTAAAGGATTACAACCATTATTTGAATCTGCCTTATACTCAGATAGTTCTGAGTTTGATCTTGTCAGCAAAGAGACAAGTCAAACTGGGTAAACAATATACGTACCTTAAGAGAGAGAGTTCAAGTAGGAGTAAGCAGACCTCAGGTTCTCCAATCAATTTAGTAACTCAGTCATAAAATCATGCAAGTGACCATGGGTAAGAAAAGACACACAGGTGCTGCAGAGGTCAGACTTCGAGAGGCAAACCTATAAGCAATCACCCACCCCTAAGAATTCACACAGAGACAAGTTGCAGAGCCAAGTCGAGGTTGTAAATTCGTAATCACAGCTAAGGTAAATCACAGAAGTATGCCTGTGAGAAATTACGTTGGGTAAATCGTAGAGGTAAGCCCATGAGAAATCACGCTGGGTAAATAACAGAGAGAAGATGGGTTCATAAGCAATCAGAGACAAATGCCCGTAAAACAAAAATTGCAGAGACCATTCGTGAAATAAGATTGCAGAGATACCCGTAGCAAGATGGGCTTGTAAATAAAGAAATCTCAGAGAGCAAGTTCAATCCATGAATAAACAAATAGCAGAGATTAAGTTCAGCCTGTGAGAAATCATCGTAAAGGAAACATGAGGGAAGAGCAGAGATCACTGTGGAGAAACCCGTGAAGGAATTGCTGAGGATAGAGCAGAGATCACGGTGGAGATACCCGTGAGAGAAACGCTGAGGACAAAGCAAAAATCATAGTGGAGATAGCCGTGAGAGAAATGTCGAGGACAGACAGAGATCGCGGATAATCACGTGAAGAAAAAATAACAACAATCACTGGATAAGCACATGAAGAAAAATCACGGAGGTTAGATGGATCAAGAAAGTATACTACTTTACTTTATATATAGGTTTAGGAACGGGGAAGTGGTCAAGTAGATAATAATAAAAATTTGTGCCAATAACATAATATAAAATAAAACCAAAAAGTAATCATAAAGTAAAAGGTCTTAAGCATGAGATAAGACTTAATGGTCCAAAAGTCACTATTAATAAAATCATAAAGATTTTATTAATATGACTAAAAATTTTTTATTTAATGAATTTATAATAAAGTCATAAAGTGAAAGTCCAAAGGTCCAACATAAAGTAAATAGTCCAAAACTATAAGTGGGTCAAGGGTCCTTTAACAAAACATAAGATAACCATAACAATACATGGTCCAATGGTCTCTAATACACCATTAGGTAAATACACTCCATAAAGTAGGTGTCATCATAGTCAAAGGTGCACACAAGTGAGAGTGCTAGGACCAAGTAAGAATAGGACCAGGAGTCAACAACCACAAGATCAAAGTGGACAAGCATTCAATTAGGACCAACAAGACCAAATACTTTTCTCTCTCTCAAGGTACATAGTTTATATATTTTGCCATCACTGTATAAGGGGGAAGATCCAAAACGGATGGTACAATCCTTTTGTCCTTAACACTGCTCCTAAGGGTTAGGTACTAGGGACATTGTCAAGGGGTGGCCAGTCCCTTGAGAAGCAACCTAGCAACAACCAATTAGAAGAGGGGACATCATTATCTTCCATTCTTAATGAATGGCTTTCAGCCTTAGGCTGAGTTTCAGTCTCACACTAAATCAGGTTTATCAATCCCTGGACCCTAACCGGGTCCTCCGTTCTCTCGCAGAATGGTTCTTAGTACTAAGTTGAGTTTCAATCTCACACTGAAAGTTGATCAACTACCTGCAGGACCTACTTGGACATCGTGTCCCTGGTTCAAGGCCAGAATATATTTCTGCCTCTACCTGCAGGCTCTACTTGGACATTGTTTCCCTGGTCCCACACCATAATACCCTAGAGGCATATAGGGGCCCTAGCCACATGCTAGGGGCTTTGCCATGGCATCAACCTGCTTGGTCCTAGACCAAGAACCCCATGAGACTACTGGGGGCCCAAGGGTACCTTCTAGGGTCTTACTCTGCCCTAGTCAACTGACTAGGGTACCATTCTCTGAGAATGGGTCTCGCAGTTGCACTAACTTTAACATTCTCTCTCAGCAAGAGGGACATTCTCAACACATTGATAACATACTGCACCCTTATGTGGTGATAACTCATCTCGATGTCTTTTAGCCTGTCATCAAATATAGGGTTTCTTGAGAACTTCAGACAACTCTCCATCTTAGCGCGAAGCATGATCTCATATATCTTCTTGGAAGTTATAGTTGACTTCCCTTGATGGCTGAGAATTACTTTCCACATATCATTTTTCCAAATCTGTTGTTGGACTGACTCCTCATAATGGGAGTAAACTAAATTAGTGACATGGCTCTCACTGGAGCAACCTTGAAGCTTTTCAATAGGCTTCTCAATGAGATCACATGTGGGATTCTTGGCCTTCTCCCTCTGCTTCTCTAAGCAAGAAGCCTTATAGGCTTCCATCTCTGAGTCACTGGAGGACTGATGGAAGACCACTCTTTCATTTTCTGCAGCCCCACTTGGTTGGGGACTAGAGAGTACAAATTGCTCCCTCTTGATCTCTGAATCTTGACTGGGGTATAGAGTTTTAACAGCATGTCCTGGGACCTTATAGAGGTCACCTTCACGAATTGTAATCACAATGGTTGAGCTTATACTTCGACCTTTAGACCATACCAAAACTTTTCCTTTTGAGAAAGTTACAGAGTGCCCCTTGTCTTCTAAAACTATCACTGAAATAACATTCTTCTTTAGACCAGGAACATATAAAATTTCCTCAACATTAATCAACTTACTTGAATCAAGTTGTATGTTGGTTGAACCTACGCCTTTAATGTCAAAGGTACTTCCATCTCCAAGTTCGACTTTCTTGTGAAACTGCTTGGCCTTAATAGTTGCCAGGGTCTTCTTGAATCCAGTGATATGCTTGGTGGCTCCACTGTCTATCCACCAAAAATCTATTTGGTTGGAGATGGGACTTGAAAGTGCAGAAGTCAAGTAATATTCTTTTCCTTGATCTAGATTCTTGGTCTCAACCCTTAACCTATTTTGTTGAGGTTGTTCTTCTTCTGTAGCAACTGAAACATGATGTTTCCTTCTATGCCAACTTTTGTTCGATGATTTTCTGCACTCCCATGCATAATGACCATGCCTACCACAGTTATAACACTTGACCCTTGTTTTAAAAGAATACTTACCTCGAGGTTCTTTATTGTTGTCCTTGTGTGGTGAGGGATTCTTTCCTTTCTTTGTTTTGACGGCTAGAGCTTGATTCTTTTCTAGTGGGGGCACAAATCTACTTTGGAGCCTGCTTTCTTCATCTAAACAATCATGCCACATCCCTTCAAAGTTGGGCTGAATCCCTCTTCCATATAATGAAGCCAAGAATGTCTCCCAAGTTGTAGGAAGGCCATCGAACATTGTCTGCACAAGATCATTGTCTTCTACCTTATTTTCAATGGCAAGGAGTTGATCTCTTATCTAAGTGATCTTGGAAAATAAAGTTGGAACAGTCTCGTCTTTCTCCATCTTAAGTGATCTGAGTTGCTTC
The DNA here is from genome assembly GCA_001517045.1 of Pseudotsuga menziesii. Lineage (NCBI taxonomy): Eukaryota > Viridiplantae > Streptophyta > Pinopsida > Pinales > Pinaceae > Pseudotsuga > Pseudotsuga menziesii. Next base: position 60,428 of record LPNX010646805.1, on the reverse strand, counting down.
TTCAAGGCTCTTCTCTGAGTAGGAGCTTTCTTCTCATAGAGGTTGGCTAGAGTATCGAAGCATTTTCTGTCTGACGGAGCTAACACAACCATTAGGTAATCTTTAACCGAGTCAAAGATAACCCGCTTTGCCTTGGCTTGCTTCTTCTTGAATGCTGCTCTTCCTTCGGCTGTAGTGGGTTCTTCAACAACTCTAGTAACCAAATCATCTAGATCGTTTTCTTCTAGGATGTTTTTGAACCCTAGCCTTCCATGCATTGGAGTTGGAGGCTCCCTCAAGCCTATCTTCCGATTTTACTGAAGGAGTAGTCATCTTAACCTTTACTTGTCAACTTGAAGAGTAAGCTTCTATGAAGTATAGATCTTGTCTTAGGATCGATGTAGTTTCTGTTGGATGCAAAACAGAGTAAGCTACACCCTAAGCTCTGATACCGTGTTGAAATTAAAGGCTAGATACGTTTTTATCACACATAATAAACTTGATACAAGAACATATAAACAATTGTACCGCTTAATTAAATTTAAACTGAACTAAAATAGGAACAACATAATTTTCATCTCTTTTGACTTAACGCTCCATTTGGTCATTGCGTTAGAGTTGGGCCTCGAGAATCATCAAATGCTAAGTATAATAAAAATGACATGTAGAGTGAAATAAATATCAAATGCCATGTACATGAGAAGCAACATTAAAGGATTACAACCATTATTTGGATCCACCTAATACTCGGTTAGTTTTGAGTTTGATCCTGTCACTGAAGGGACAAGTCAAACTGGGTAAACAATATACGTACCTTAAGAGAGAGAGTTCAAGTAGGAGTAATAAGACCTTAGGCTCTCCAATCAATTTAGCAACTAAGTCATAAAATCATGCAAGTGACCATGGGTAAGAAAAGACACACAGGTGCTGCAGAGATCAAACTTCGAGAGGCAAACTCGTAAGCACTCACCCACCCGTAAGAACTCACATAGAGACAAGTCGCAGAACCAAGTTGAGGCCGTAATTACAGCTGAGGTAAATCACAGAGGTAAGCCCATGAGAAATTACGCTGGGTAAATCGTGTTGAATTTTCAGCATTAGCATAAACTTTAAAAATTTGCAGATAAACATAAATAGATCAACAGTGCAGTAAAAACACATTTATCACATCAGCACACATGGACACAATATTTTTCACTGGGAAAAACCTTCAAAGGACAAAACCCCCAAAAGCATTAACAACTCATCTCGTAAATGAAATGGCTTAAGAAATTCTTCAAAAAGTTCCTCAAATCCAGATCTGGATTTTGACCACAGTAACTGTAAAATTCATCAGTAAAAATCAGACTGATAATTTACCCACAATTTTGAGAATTATAGATAATTACCAATTTAGGGCTTTCTTAGAAAAACTGAGATTTTCTCTCTCCTGCCCGAAAATATCAGACTGCTGAAAACTGCCTGAAAATACCAGACTGTTGAAAACTGCCCGAAAATATCAGACTGCTGAAAATTGCTTGAAAATATCAGACTGTTGAACACTGCCCAAAAAATGGAATGCTGAAGATGGTTGTGCAAAAATGCTGAAGATGGACTTTGCTGATAAAACCCTAGCTGAGGGTTTGAACATAAGATAGTCTTCTTCACCGGTGAGAGCAAAAGTGTGTGTGACAAATGAGAAGGCTTGATCTTCTTTTATAGCCTTTGTTCACTTGTAAGTGGACAAGATTAGGAAAAATAAAAATAATAATATTTTTATTCTTTCCTAATTTCACTTTCACTTTTACCAAAAAGGTACTTTTTTTTTCCTTTGACTTTTATAAAAAGTCTTTATTTAATTTTGTTTTCCACCTGTGGTCCTTTTAGGTGGACAAGATTAGGAAAGATAAAAATAATCATATTTTTATTCTTTTCCTAATTTCACTTTCACTTTTACCAAAAAGGTACTTTTATTTTTTTTCCTTTGACTTTTATAAGAAGTCCTTATTTAATTTTGTCTTCCACTTGTGGTACAAGAAGTCTTTATTTCTTTTGACTTTTAACTTTGGCCTTTTACCAAGTGCCCCTGTGGTACTTTTTTTATTTCAAAAGTATATCGTCATAAACCAAGAGAGTTATTAATGCTTTTATCTCACACAATGTGTGACACCTACATCTGGTACTAGGGTAACTTAACCAAGGGTAGCTAATCCTTGGAGAAGCACACCAAGCCTATAGATCAAGGGTCAAAGTGCCACACACATGCCCAGACCCAGTCTAGGCCTTACAGTGTCTTCATTCTCCCAGAGAATGTCTACTCAGAACTAAGCTGAGTCTACCAGCCCTAGACTGGTCTACATCGTGGTCCCGAACTAGATGTCTATTCAACACAAGGTTGAGTCTACCCAGAGCAGATCTGGGTTTATATCATGGTCCCAGACTAGATATCTACCATTCAATAGAATGGTCACTCAACACTGGGTTGAGTCTTCACCGTGGTCTCGAACTAGGTGGTCCCATTCTTCGAAGAGAAGGGCTCTTGATGCTGCTCAGACAATCAACACTCCCTCTCAGCGAGAGAGGCATTCTTTGCCATACCAAGCTTGTCATGAAAGTACACGAATTTTGATGTTGTCAGAGGCTTGGTCAAGATATCTGCAATTTGTTCATCTGTACGAATGTACTGCAACTTCAGAGCACCTCTCTGCACTAGGTCTCTAATGAAATGATATCTCATTTCAATGTGTTTCGATCTATCATGAAACACTGGATTCTCTGAAAGCTTTATGCAACTCTAATTATCGCAATGGATGATCGTTGAGTCAAGCTTTCCCTCGAGCAGATTAGATAACAACTTTTTGAGCCAAACTGCTTCCTTGCAGGCATTGCTTGCAGCAATATACTCTACCTCAGCTGTACATTGCTGATTCCATACTGAAGCAATAACCAGAGGTACTTTTTTGGTCGATTGCCTTGCCAGCCCAATCTGAATCTGAATATCCAGATAAAAATACTCCACTGCTAGAAGTATACCTGAGCCCATAAGTGATAGTCGCTCGCACATATCTGAGTACATGTTTGACGGCTACCAAGTGTATGTGCTTCGGATCTGACATGAACTGACTTAGTGCATTCACTGTGTAGCAGATGTCTGGTCTCGTATGCATGAGATACATCAGGGAACCAATGAGCTGTTTGTATAGAGTAGAGTCCACATTCTGTAAACTAGAGGCCGAGTCTCGCAACTTTGTCAAGTTGGTAGTCACTGGTACGCTCATGGACTTGTAGTCCTACATCCCAAATCTCTGCAAGATATCCACTGCATACTTTTCTTGTGTCAGTAAGATCTCACCTGGCTTTTGCTAGACTTCTAAGCCAAGGAAGTAATGCATCAATCCGAGATCTTTCATCTCGAATTCAGAGGTAAGCTCCCTCTTACACTGGTCTATCAACTGTTCATCACCTGTAAGAAACAAGTCATCTACATATAGAACAAGTATCAAGACATGATTATGAACAACTTTAAAGTACAAGTTAGAATCAACTGTACTTTTGGAGAACCCCAAGCTATGGAGAAATCCATCCATCTTGGCATGCCAGACTCTCGGAGCCTGTTTCAGTCCATACAAGGCTTTCTTTAGTTTACATACATGGGTCTTCTTTCCATGAGTAACAAAGCCTTCAGGTTGTTCAATATAAACCTCTTCCTCAATCTTACCATTGAGAAAGGCTGTCTTTACATCCATCTGATGTAACTTCCATTTGAATACTGCAGCAAGTGAAATGATGGTTCTGATGGTAGTGTACCTGGCAACAGGTGCAAATGTCTCGTCATAGTCAATGCCTTCTTTCTGAGTGAAGCCACGAGCTATGAATTTGGCTTTATACTTCTCCACACTGCCATCTGCAGCATGCTTGATCTTATAAAGCCATCTGGAAGTCACTACTGACTTTCCTGTAGGTCTGGGAACAACTTTCCAAACATCATTCTTCATGATTGACTTATACTCTTCAATCATGGCATCAACCCATACCTGTTTACTTGCTGCTTCTTCGTACGATGAAGGTTCTGAATTGATAAGCTAACTCATAACACTGGAGTACTTCTGTGGTCTTATGCTTTCTCTGAAAGTCCTTGGAGGAGCTTTATGCTTCTTGGCTTCTTGTACCGTTTCTCGGTACCAAGCAGGTCTCCTTCTGGAAGGAGGAACTTCAAGTAGTTCTTCTAGTGGACTTTCAATGTTCTCAGGAACATCTGGAGTTTGATCATCAAACTCTTCCTCCCTTTGAATTTCTGAATCAGGAAACTCAAGTGGAGCAACTGCATCTTTCGGTGAAAGCTCTAGTGTTTTACAAAACACCACTTCCTCATGGAAGATCACGTCTCTGCTGACCTCAATGTACCTCTGTCCAGGTATATATACTTGATAAGCCTTCGAGCAATCACTGTACCCAACAAATAAGCCTTTCTTACCATAAGGCTCTAGCTTGGCCTCTTTTCTTTTGGCACATGAACATACACAGGAGTGCCAAACTGCAGGTTTCTTCTTGGTGAAGACTTCTTCTGGAGTCTTCTCACCCAAGATAGCATGAGGGCTTCTGTTTTGGATGTACACTGCAGTTCCGATAGCTTCAACCCATAAAGACAAAGGAAGATCTAGATTAGTGATCATGGCTTTAGCAGCCTCACAGATCGTTCTATTCTTTCTTTCTGCAACCCCATTCTGCTGGGGGTTGTAAGGCACTGTCAACTCTTTCATGGTTCCTGCTTCTTGACAAAAATCATCAAACTCATTAGATTCATACTCACCTCCGTTATCCGTATCTCAAGATACGGATGTGCTTACTAGTCCGATTTTCAATCGGTGTCTTGAACTCTTTGAACTTGTCAAAGGTTTCACTCTTGGCCTTGAGGAAGTAAATTCAAGACTTTCGAGAGTAGTCATCAATAAACAAGACATAATATAAACACCCACTCAAGGAGGGTGAAGACATGGGCCCACAAATGTCAGAATGAATCAAATCCAAAATTCCTTCAGATCTACTCTTGCTTTTGGGAAAGGATTTCTTAGTGTTCTTACCTAGAGCACATTCTTTGCAAATTCCTTCATGCTTTAAAGAAACTTCTGGCATACCTGTAACCATCTTCTGCAATCCTGGGAGAGCTGTGTAGTGAAGGTGTCCAAACCTTCTATGCCAAAGTTCACAGGGATCAACTAAGTGATGTACCAAAGCATGAGTGGAAACTTTTGAAGCCTTGTAGAGATCTCCCTCTCAAACCCCAATCTATACTGCTGAGTCTAGATCTGTGTCTTTTGCCCATAAAAAGACCTTCTTGTCAATAAAGAGGACTCTGTGGCCCTTGTCTTCTAAACCAGCAATAGATAAAAGGTTCTTCTTTAAACCAGGAACATAAAGAATATCATCAATATGAAGAACCGTACTTGAATCAAGTTGAAGTGAAGTTGAGCCAACTCCTTCAATCTTGTAAGTGGAGTCATCTCCAAGTTTTACCTGAGTGGTGAACTTCTTTTTTCTGTAACTGGTAAGGGTACCACGGTTACCTGTCATGTGCCTGGAGGCACCACTGTCCACCAACCAAGAAGTAGAGCAAGCTGAGAAAGAGCCAGTTAGAGCAGAAATCAAATAGTACTATCTTCTAGGCTCATCAGTTTTATTAGCCTCAACTTTCTTCTTCTTCTTTGGTTCTTCATCTTCTTCTTCCTTTGCTTCTGCAACAGATGCCTGAAACCTTCTCTTGGGTTTCTTCTTGTTCTGCCTGTAGTCTCTAGCATAATGCCCAAACTTGTGACAACTGACAAGTATAACATTCAATCTTAGACATGTCAGAAAACTTACCTAGGGGTTTCTTCCCTTTCTTTTTGCTGATGGAAAGACTTCTTGAACTTCTTGGTCTTTGCTGCAAGTGCAAGGTTATCCTGCTTGATTACCTTGTCATTGTTCCTTGCTTCTTCTTGTATGCAATCATGCCAAAGCCTTTCAAAGGCTGGCTGATTTTCTCGTCCACAGATGGATGCCATGAAGGTTTCCCAAGAGCTTGGGAGACCGTCAACCACTGTTTGTACAAGATTATCATCATTAACAGTAACACCAATAGCAAGGAGTTGATCTCTTACCTGTTTGATTTTGGTGAAGAAGGAACCAACACTTTCATCTTTGTTCAGCTTCAAAGTTCGTAGCCTCTTCTTCAAGACTCTCTTTTGACTGGGAGCCTTCTTTTCATAGAGGTTTACCACCGTATCATAGCATTCTTTAGCAGTCTTCAAGGATGTGATGTAGCAGTCTTCAAGGATGTGATGTTAGGCATCATTTCTTGATAGAATCATAAATAACTCTTCTAGCCTTACCTTGCTTCCTCTTGTAGGCAAGCCTACCAGCATTTGTAGTTGGCTCTTCTGTGACATTAAGAACAATGTTATCCAAGTCATTCTCATCAAGAATGGCCGTCAACCTGGCCTTCTAGGAATTTTGCTGAACCAGAGAGCTTCTCTTTCGGTTTGAAACCAACGGTAGCCATCTCTGTCACTTATCCAAATGCTAGATCTGCAAATCTTATTCCAAGATCTAGTGAGAAACAACAGCAGTATCCCTTTACTGTGTTTTCACATGCTAAGCTCTGATACCATCTTGAATTTTTAGCATTAGCATAAACTTTAAAAATTTGCAGATAAACATAAGTAGATCAGCAGTGCAGTAAAAACACATTCATCACATCAGCACACATGGACACAATATTTTTCACTGGGAAACCTTCAAAGGACAAAAACCCCAAAAGCATTAATAGCTCATCTCGTAAATGAGATGGCTTAAGAAATTCTTCAAAAAGTTCCTCAAATCCAGATCTGGATTTTGACAATAGTAACTGTAAAATTCATCAGTAAAAATCAGACTGATAATTTTACACACAATTTCCAGAATTACAGAAAATTACTAATTTAGGGCTTTCTCAGAAAAACTGATATTTTCTCTCTCCTGCTTGAAAATATCAGACTACTGAAAACCGCCTGAAAATATGAGACTGCTGAAAACTGCCCAAAAATACCAGACTGCTGAAAACTGCCTGAAAATATAAGACTGTTGAAAACTGCCCGAAAATATTAGATTGCTAAAAATTGCCCAAAAATATCAAACTGCTGAAAACTGCCTGAAAATATCAGACTGCTGAAAACTGCCCAAAAAATGGAATGCTGAAGATGGTTGTGCAAAAATGCTGAAGATGGACTTTGCTGATAAAACCCTAGTTGAGGGTTTGAACATAAGATAGTCTTCTTCACCTGTGAGAGCAAAAGTGTGTGTGATAAATGAGAAGGCTTGATCTTCTTTTATAGCCTTTGTTCACCTGTAAGTGGACAAGATTAGGAAAAATAAAAATAATAATATTTTTATTCTTTTCCTAATTTCACTTTCACTTTTACCAAAAAGGTACTTTTATTTTTTTTCCTTTGACTTTTATAAGAAGTCCTTATTTAATTTTGTTTTCCACCTGTGGTCCTTTTAGGTGGACAAGATTAGGAAAGATAAAAATCATAATATTTTTGTTCTTTTCCTAATTTCACTTTCACTTTTACCAAAAAGGTACTTTTATTTTTTTTCCTTTGACTTTTATAAGAAGTCCTTGTTTAATTTTGTCTTCCACCTGTGGTACAAAAAGTCTTTATTTCTTTTGACTTTTGACTTTGGTCTTTTACCAAGTGCCCCTGTGGTCATTACCTGTGGTACTTTTTTTATTTCAAAAGTACATCATCATAAACCAAGAGAGTTATTAATGCTTTTATCTCACACACTGTGTGACACCTACATCTGGTACTAGGGTAACTTAACCAAGGGTAGCTAATCCTTGGAGAAACACACCAAGCCCATAGATCAAGGGTCAAAGTGCCACACACATGCCCAGACCCAGTCTAGGGCTTACAGTGTCTTCATTCTCCCAGAGAATGGCTACTTAGAACTAAGCTGAGTCTACCAGTCCTAGACTGGTCTACATCGTGGTCCCGGAGCAGATGTCTACTCAACACAAGGTTGAGTCTACCCAAAGCAGACCAGATATCTACCATTCAACAAAATGGTCACTCAACACTGGGTTGAGTCTTCATCGTGGTCCCGGACCGGGTGGTCCCATTCTCCGAAGAGAAGGGCTCTTGATGCTGCTCAGAAAATCAACAAATCGTAGAGGTAAGCCCATGAGAAATCATGTTGGGTAAATAATAGAGAGAAGATGGGTCTGTAAGCAATCATAGACCGATGACTGTAAAACAAAAATTGCAGAGACCATCCGTGAAACAAGATTGTAGAGATATCCGCAGCAAGATGGGCTCGTAAATAAAGAAATTGCAGAGAGCAAGTTCAATCCATGAATAAACAAATCGCAGAGATTAAGTTCAGCCTGTGAGAAATCACCGTGAAGGAAACGTGAGGGAAGAGCAGAGATCGCGGTGGAGAAACCCGTGAAGGAATTGCCTAGGACAGAACAGAGATCACGGTGGAGATACCCGTGAGAGAAACGCCGAGGACAGAGCAGAGGTCACGGTGGAGATACCCGTGAGAGAAACGTTGAGGACAAAGAGAGATCACGGATAATCACGTAAAGAAAAAATAGCAACAATCACCAAATAAGCACGTGAAGAAAAATCACGGAGGTCAGATGGATCAAGAAAGTATGCCACTTTCGTTTATATATAGGTTTAGGAACGAGGAAGTGTTCAAGTAGATAATAATAAAAATTTGGACCAATAACATAATATAAAATAAAACTAAAAAGTAATTATAAAGTAAAAGGTCTTAAACATGAGATAAGACTAAATGGTCCAAAAGTCTTTTTTAATAAAATCATAAAGATTTTATTAATAAGACTAAAAAATAATAATTATTTAATGAATTTATAATAAAGTCATAAAGTGAAAGTCCAAAGGTTCAACATAAAGTAAATAGTCCAAAACCATAAGTGGGTCAAGGGTCCTTTAACAAAACATAAGGTAACCATAACAATACATGGTCCAATGGTCTTTACTAAACGATTAGGTAAATACACTCCATAAAGTAGGTGTCATCATAGTCAAGGGTGCACACAAGTGAGAGTGCTAGGACCAAGTAAGAATAGGACCACGAGTAAACAACCACAAGATCAAAGTGGACAAGCATTCGATTAGGACCAACACGACCAAAGACTTTTCTCTCTCTCAAGGTACATAGTTTAATATATATTGTCATCACTGTATCAGGGGGAAGATCCAAACGGATGGTACAATCCTTTTGTCCTTAACACTGCTCCTAAGGGTTAGGTACTAGGGACATCGTGTCCCTGGTTCAAGACCAAAATATATCTCTGCCTTTACCTGCAGGCTCTACTTGGACATCGTGTCCTTGGTCCCAGACCAGAATACCCTAGAGGCAAAAAGGGGCCCTAGCCACATGCTAGGGGCTTTGCCATGGCATCAACCTGCTTGGTCCTAAACTAAGAACCCTAGGAGACTACTAGGGGCCCTAGGGTACCTTCTAGGGTCTTACTCTGTCGTAGTCAACTGACTAGGGTACCATTCTCTGAGAATGGGTATCGTAGTTGCACTAACTTAAATAGAATACCCTAGAGGCACATATGGGTGCTATCCACATGCTAGGGACTTTGCAATGGCATTAACCTGCTTGGTCCCAGACCACGGACCCTAGGAGACTACGAGGGCCCCTAGGGTACCTTCTAGGGTCTTACTTTGCCATAGTTAACTAACTAGGGTACCATCCTCCTTGAGAATGAGTCTCGTTGCTGCACTAACTTTAACAAGTTGCAGTTGCCACCGATGCACAAGCACTTGCTACCTTCAACAAAAGGGACATTAAAGCTAGAAGGATCATTCTAGATCCAGTTAAAGATCATGTCATCCGACATATCTCTAGTAAAACCCGTGCATATCAGATGTGGGACGCTTTGACCAGCTTGTACCAAAGCTCAAATGAGAACCGGAAAATGTTAAGGGAAAAATTGAAGAGTATTAAGGTGGCTAAAACAAAGGGAGTGACTTTCTACTTTACTAGGATATCTCAGGTGAGAGATGAGCTTGCAACAATAAGGGGGGTTGTTTTTGGCACTGAGCTAGTGCATACAACTGTGAATGGGATTGCAAAGCCTTGGGGTTTTTGTGGAGGCTATAGTAGTCAGGGAGAACCTGCATTCTTAGGACAGACTTTGGGATGATTTCGTGCAGGAGGAGACCCGAAGAGGTTTTGTACAGGGCATCTCTTCCAATAGTAGGGAGGATGAGGAATATGTGGCTTTGATTGCAAAAGGAAAAAAGAAGTCCAAAAAGGGCCCCAAGCAGGGTGGGGCTAAGCAACAACAAAAATAGGGTGGACAAAAGAAGGATTTGAGCAAAGTTAAGTGCTTTGCTTGTCAAAGGTTTGGACACTATGCCTCGTAGTGGCCAAACAAGAAGAAGAAGAAGCAACAGACATCAACTTCAACTGAGATTAAGGAGCATGCAGCGCGATTCGAGAGAGAGTTTTCTCTCTATGCTAGGCGTGTTGAGAGAGAGAGAGAGCATCCATCATCACCAATACATACATTGAGATTGAGAGGGAGATTTCTTTGTTGATCGACCATTCTTTCAGTGCATCCACCACCAACACTTGGTATATGGACATTGGAGCTTCGAGCCACATCACAGGTGCTCGGGAGATGTTCTCCAAGCTTTCATAGGCATGCATAGATGTGGAGGTTGTGTTGGGAGATGACACAATTGTCAGAGGCGTCGGGCTTGGGACCATTGCATTTCAGAGAGAGTCCATGAGTCCCATGACCTTGAGGGACGTGTTGTTTGTACCTGGGATGAAAAAGGATTTGATATCAGTTTCCATGAATGAGGATAAAGGACTTGGGGTGTTTTTCCTGGATGGACATGTGCATGTTTCCCCGAAGACTGTAGAACCATCTGCCTCTAACACCATTGGAGTTAGATGTGGGAAGCTGTACAAGCTCTTTTCAGCCCCAACATGCTTTTTTGCCACATAGCGACAACAATGAGCTTTGTGAGTTGTGGCATATGAGGATGGCTCATCTGCATCATCAAACTCTGAGGATGTTGAGGGACATGGTTACAGGATTGCCAGAGTTCAGCACGGAGGACAGTGATGCATGCAGAGGGTGTGCTTTGGGAAAGTACACGAAGATTACCTTTCCAAGCAATGATAGTAGGTTAACTGGAGTGCTTGATGTGATACATTCAGATTTGTGTGGTCCCATGTCATTTGTTTCTTTGAGAGGTTTTGAGTACTATGTGATATTCGTTGATGATTTTTCTAGGAAGACCTGGATTTACTTCCTGAGGAGCAAGAAATCTGAGTAGGTCTTGCAGAAGTTCCAAGAGTTTAAATCTCTTGTGGAGAACCAGACTGGGAGGAGGATTCATGCACTTAGATCAAATAACGGGGGTGAGTATACCTCCAAGGATTTCGGTGAGTATTGCAGACAGGAGGGAATACAGAGATAGTTGATTGTACCATACACTCTTGGGCAGAATGGAGCAACAAAAACGAAGAACCGATCTATTGTGGGGCCAACGAGAGCCATGTTAGATGATCGAAGTCTTCTTTTCTTCCTTTGGGCCGAAGCATGTAGTGCAACTCTATACCTTTAGAACAGGAGTCCCCATTGTGCCTTGGGGAGCAAGAATCCTGAGGAGATGTTCACAGGAAAGAAGCCTGAGATTGGTCATTTTCGCATATATGGTTGCTTGGCATATTCACATGTCCTTTCTGAGAAGAGGACAAAGCTTGAGCCCACTGTAGAGATATGTTAAAGTATTGTAACTTAGAAAGATACTCCAGATGTATGGATTGTGTTCCTCCTTCAGGAGATGAGTTTGGTCTTGTAAGAGTCATTGAAAGAATCACTGTGAACCTCCGAGTGTAAGTCGGGTCAATAGTACCCAAGTGTCAATATAATAAGTGTTATTTTTGGTGTCTTGCTAGGCAAGTCAGCCTTGTTAGGTTAGAGGTCAAGTCAACTGAAGAATATAAATAGGGAGGCTCTCCCCTTCATTTGTACTCACTCACTCAAGCTGTTTTGCAAGAGAGAGAAGGACAAGTGTGCCAGAAAGAAGAGATAAGCATATGTCTAGGTTTTACACGGTTTTGCTTGAGTTCTATACTGATGAAGCTTTGCGGGGTTTTCTCCCTAGTGGTTTCCCTGAGGAAAATCTTTGAGTTCTTGTGTTCTTATGTTTCTGTGCTTGTTGTTCTTTCAATGATCTTACTAGTGACTATTTGTTTTAAGATATCATCTAAGCAAATTAAGAAAAACTTAACATGGTATAAGAGCCACCCTAAAAGGAAACACTGCACAGCTAGGGTTTGTTACTCCGAACAAATCCCTCGATAGATCAACCAGAAAAGAGGGCTCTCTCAACTCACCCTTGAAGAGCGCATCTTTATGTGAAGACAGAATTGGATTCCAAGAAGTTTCAGTTTTGGACCAGTGATTGTTGTCGAGACAAACTAGGGCTTCAATTTTCCTGAGACTCCATCATCAATCTCAGAAAAAGAAAGATACAGTCTACCTTGCCCTAGGAAGGCACATCTTCTCCATCATTCAGCCCTACCAGTGATCCCAACTGAAAAATTAGGGTTTTTGCATTAAACCCTAGGTCAAGTAAGTACTACTCCTTATTCCATTTGAAGTTCTCATTCTATTAAGGACGACAAAGAATACCAAGCTAGATGAAAAGGTTGAAGGTGCTGAAAACTTCAGAGCATGGAATTATAGGATCATACTCATCTTACAAGAAAATGATTTAGATGGATTTGTAAAGGAGGAGGAAGTGAAAGAACCAGAAGACGCTGAAGCCAAGTCCAAGTATAAGAAGGATATGATCATAGCTAAAAGGATCATAGCTGGCTCCATCAAAGATAATTTGATTCATAAAGTATCCTCAAGGGAGACTCCAAAAGAAATGTTTGATGATCTATCTGGTCTATTTGAAGGAAGAAACATCGATAGGAAGATGACCCCGAGGAATCACCTCAAAAGTCATAGACCATGTAGTCTTACTTTACAAGAGTAGCTCAAATCAAGGATCAGTTAGATGCCATTGGTGATATGGTTGAAGGAGCAGAAGTTGTAATGACCACCTTAAATGGTCTTCCAAGAGATTGGGAAGCCTTTATCCGAGGAAACTGTTCAAGAAGGAAACCAACCAAATTCCAAAAGTTATGGGAAGAATGTGTTCAAGAAGAAGAAAGAATAACAGCCAGAGAAGAAAAGCTAAAGGACAATGGGGATCAAGCCTTGACATCTCATACCAAAGGCAAGAACAAAAGGAAGAGTTATGACCATTCTCATAAGACTCAAGGGTTTAAGAAGTCCATAAAAGACTTCTTAAATTATGAATGCTTCACTTGTCACAAGTTGGCACACATTGCTATCAATTGTCCCATGAAAGCAAAAAGAGTAAAAAAGATGAAAAGATTTTAGGCCCATGCTATTAAAGATAGTGATCAAGAAGTTGAAGAGGAAGCAAAGAAGGATGAAGACTCCAATGAACAATATGTATTGATCTCTGTTCTAACAGGATCAGTCTCACCAAGAAATGACACCTAGCTAGTGGATAGTGGTGCCTCCAAGCACATGATAGGTTACAAGGAGTCACTCTCATGTTTTGTACAAAAGGAATCTCCACATAAAGTAATGCTTGGAGATGATTCTCAATACCCCATCAAAGGAATAGGATAAGCATCCTATAAGTTGGACTCTGGAAAATCCCATGAAGATAAAAGATGTCCTGTATGTCCCAGGACTAAAGAAGAATATTCTTTCTATTTCAGCCTTAGACAAGAAAGGCTTCAGAGTTGCTTTTGTGGATGGAAAAGTTTTCATGTGGACTAAAGGAAAAACCATAGATGATGCAGTAGAAATTGGAGTTGAAGAAGGATGAATCAACAAATTAAAGGGACATGTAGATTCAACATTAATAACCGGTACCATAAGCCCATGCAAGCTATGACACAAAAAGCTTGCTCATATTCACTACAAGGCTCTACCAATTGTAAGAAAGGTTGTGACTAGTCTACCATAAATTCAGATAGAACATGAAGGAGTGTGCAAAGGAAAGAATACTAAGAATCCTCATCCAAACAGTGACAGTAATGCAAAACGGATCTTAGATATTATCCACTCAGACATATGCGGGCCAATGCAAACCACTTCATTAAGCGGGTATGTTTACTATGCTTCTTTTATTGATGACTATTCTCGCAAGACTTGGATATACTTATTGAGAAAGAAGGATGAAGTGTTTGAAAGGTTTAAGGCCCTAGTAGAAAACCTCTCTGAAAAGAAAATAAAGATATCGAGGTCAGATAATGGAGGAGAGTTCACATCAAATGAATTCAATGAATGCTGCAAGAAGCTAGGATTAAGAGGGAGCTCACTGCTCCCTATAATCCACAACAAAATGGTGTGGCAGAAAGAAAGTATAGATCTATCATGGAGGCTGTGAAAGCAATGATACATGATCAAGATCTACTGATGTACATATGGGAAGAAGTAACCAGATCAACAACATATGTACAAAATAGAAAATCCCACAGTGCCCTTGGGAACAAATTTCCAGAAGAAATGTTTTCTGAAGAAAAGCCTGAAGTAAGTCACCTAAAGATATTTGGTTGTCCTTTATACATATACATTCCCAGGGAGAAAAGGTCAAAGTTAGATCCTTAAGGAAAGAAGGGATTGTTTGTAGGATATTGTGAGCAATCAAAAGCTTATCGAATCTATATTCCAGGATACCGTCAAATTGAACTTAGCAGAGATGTCACATTTGACGAAGATACAACCTTCAGGAAGCTAAGTCACCCGACACGGGGACACGGGAAACGAAGGACACGGGGATTCGAGTGTCCGACACGGGCACGGTGACCCCCGGAATCAGGACACGTAGGACACGTTATATATATATATTTAAATATTATATATGTTAAAAATATAGACATATAGATCCAAATTTTTACAAATATTCAATAGAAATCAAAATCAATGCACATTTAACATTAGTAATTACACATTTAAATCCTTCAAATCTTCTTCACCTGCACACCAAACACACTTTAGAACCCTCTCCACACTTGCAAATGATAAAAAGAAAGTGAAAATTTTGATTTAAAGCAATTATGGGCGTTTTTTTAGTGGAAAAAGTGTCCTGTTTTTCGGACATGCGTGTTCGAAAACAGGACACGCTCGGACACGCGTGTCCGAAAATAGGACACGCTGCAAAGACGTGTCGGACACGTTTTGTCAGCGTGTCCGTGTCCGACGCGCGGACACGGGACATGCAGGCCCTTTTGGACGAATCCGGTTTCATAGTCAGGAAGTCAAAGAAAGATAAGGAAGATGAAGAGGAGCATGAAACTCCCAAAGCTGTAGAAAGTCCTAAACCAGTTAGGAACGAAGAAGAAGATCAGATGCTTGAGGATCATGATATGACAAAACCTTAGTTACCTGAAGATTTACCTAGTGAAATGATTTCTCGAAAGAAAAAACCTGCTTGGGCTCGTGAAGTAATCAAAGAAGCAAAAAGACATCGTTCCCCAAAAGGAACCATCTGAGAAAGAAAGAAGCCAAAGTCATACCCTAGTTATGTGGCTTTGATGTGTGATCTAGTTGATAAAGAACCAACATGTTTTGAAGAAGCAATAAAACAAAAGGAGTGGGTTGATGCAATGGTCGAGGAGTACCAATCCATTATAAAGAATGATGTGTGGAAAATAGTACCAAGACCAAAAGACAAGTCAGTGGTATCCTTGAAATGGATCTTCAAAACTAAACACTCAACGGATGGTAGTATAGGAAAGTACGAGGCAAGATTTGTAGCTCGAGAATTCTCTCAGAAAGAGGGAATCGACTATGAGGAGACCTTTGCACCAATGGCTATGTACACCTCAATTAGAACCATCCTTGCCTTGGCATTCAACTTGAAGTGGAAGCTACATCAAATGGATGTGAAGACAACCTTTCTAAATGGCTTGATTGAAGAAAAGGTATATATCGAACAATTGCAAGGGTTCGAGACTAATGATCAGAAAACTCATGTATGTAGACTAAAGAAGGCATTGTATGGGTTAAAGCAAGCACCTAGAGCATGGTATGGAAGAATCGATGGACTTCTAATGAGCTTAGGCTTTACCAAAAGTAAAGCAGATACCAACCTCTACTATAAAGTTGACGATGATGGGATTATGATATTATTACTATATGTAGATGATCTATTCTTGACAGGAGAAGATAACCCCATCATCGAATGTAAGAAGAAGCTTGCTGCAGAGTTCAAGATGAAAGACCTTGGAATGATGCATTACTTTCTAGGTCTTGAAGTATGGCAGTATCCAGACAAGATTTTCCTAAACTAAAGAAAATATGCAGTAGAAATCCTAAAAAGATTTGGAATGATAGATTGCAAGGCTATGACTACTCCGATGAAAACAAGTTTGAAGTTATTAAATGATGATGCTTCGCAAGCAGTTGATGCTACCTTATACAGACAGATTATTGGTTATCTGATGTACTTAACCAATAGAAGGCCAGATATATGTTTTGCTATAAACACTCTAAGTTAGTGTATGGTGAATCCTAAACACATTCACTTTATTGGAGCAAAACATGTAATGAGGTATCTAAAGGAAACTTTAGATTACGGGCTCAAATATGCATTTGGTGGCGAGATCAGATTACATGGATATACAGATTCAAATTGGATACAAAGTGCCAAAGTTAGAAAAAGCACCTCAGGATGTTGCTTTAGTCTGGGATCAGACATTATCTCTTGGTTCAGTAGAAAGCAGACCAATATTGCACTTAGCACAGCAGAGGCTAAATACATTGCAACATGTTCAACGTGTAGCGAAGCAGCATGGCTTCAAAAGATGTTGGCAGGATTATTTGCTGCAGAGATAGATGTTATTGATATCCTTTGTGATAATCAGAGTTGTATCAAGATGACAGAAAACCCGGTGTTTCATGATAAGACAAAGCATATCATAGTAAGATATCATTTCATCTGGGATATGGTTCAGAAAGGAGCTGTAAAGCTCAAGTATGTTCCTACAGAGGAACAAGTGGCAGATGTGTTAACTAAAGCCTGTGGCTTGTGTAAAGTTTGAATACTTTTGGGACAAGCTTGGTGTAGTTCGAAAGGACCTCTCTCGAAAGAGGGAGTGACAGTAGATGGAAGAAGGATGCAGTGGTGGTAGCTCAATCTAGAGTAGGGTAAGTCTGGCTAGGTTGTTGGCCCGAAAGGGTTAGTAAGTCAGACGAGACCTGTTGATCCTAGGGGGATTAGTATGTCTGGCTAGATCAGTTTAACCCAAGTGGGTGTGTAAGCCAGGGAAAGGCTTGTTGGTCCCCAGGTAAGTTCTATCTGTCTAACTAGGCTTGTTGGCTCGAAAGGGTTAGTAAGTTAGACAAAATGCCTGGATTGATCTACCAAAGAACTCATCGTGATGCTGCTCCGAGATAGTTAAAGGGCAAGATGTATCTTCAGTATTGTTATGCAGTTGATTGTTGAGATGATTGCTTTAGTATTGTTATACTGATGATTGCTGAGATGTTTGCTTCAATATTGTTATACTAATGTTGCAGATAATGATGTTACAGATGATGTTTCAGTATTTACATATTGATGTTGCAGAAAATGTTTCAGTTGCAGATGATGGTTCAATATTCACATACTGATGTTGGCAAAAGTTGATTTAGCATTCACATGCTAATATGGCAAAAGATGACTCAGAAGATGACTCGGTATCCACATACTGATGCTATAGAAGATGATCCAGAAGATGATTCAGTATTCATATACTGACGTGACACGACGATGATTAACTATCCACATACTGATGCTATAGAAGATGATTCAGTATTCATATACTAACGTGACAGACGATGATTCAGTTTTCACATACTGATGCTACAGAAGATGATCTAGAAGATGATAGAAGATGATTGAGTACGTACATAAGATGATTTAGTATTCACACATACTGAGATTGCAGAAGATGGTCCAGTTGAGATCAATGATGAAGATGTATGATGATGTTCCAAAACTTCCTATGACATATAGAGACTCACCAGTAAATTGTATAGTTGTGGTAGCAGTTGCTACTGTGGTTGAATATCTTCCTAGTTAAGAGGGAGTGTTAAAGTATTGTAACTTTGGAAGATATTCTAGATGTATTGATTGTGTTTCTCCTTCAGGAGATGAGTTTGGTCTTGTAGGAGTCATTGAAAGAATCAATGTAAACCTCCGAATGTAAGTCGGGTCA
This sequence comes from Pseudotsuga menziesii, assembly GCA_001517045.1. Lineage (NCBI taxonomy): Eukaryota > Viridiplantae > Streptophyta > Pinopsida > Pinales > Pinaceae > Pseudotsuga > Pseudotsuga menziesii. The sequence continues at coordinate 42,152 of LPNX010646805.1, read as the reverse complement.
TTAATACCCAAGTGTTAATATAATAAATGTTATTTTTGGTGTCTTGCTAGACAAGTCGACCTAGTTAGTTAGACAATTCAGCCCTGTTAGGTTAGAGGTCAAGTCAATTGAAGAATATAAATATGGAGACGCTCCCCTTCATTTGTACTCACTCACTCAGGCTGTTTTGCAAGAGCGAGAAGGACAAGTGCACCAGAAAGAAGAGATAAGCAGTTGTCTGGGTTTTACATTGCTATGGTTGAGTTCTATACCGAGGAAGTTTTGCGGGGTTTTCTCCCTTGTGGTTCCCCCGAGGGTTCTTGTGTTCTTATGTTTCTGTGCTTGTTGTTCTTTCAGTGATCTTACTAGTGACTATTTGTTTTAAGATATCATCTATAAGCAAATTAAGAAAAACTTATCAAGAGAGGCATCTTGGTGGGCTATGACGAAACTTCGAAGGCCTTCTGCATTTATATTCTTGCCCAGAGGAAGGTTGTTGTTAGGTGGGAAGTGAGATTTGAGGAGCGGGCCTTCAAGAAGTCCAGAGAGTAAGTGCAGGAGGAGCAGCAGGTTCCCACACCTCAGGTAGCTTCACAAGTACCTTCAGTTCAAAGCATAGGTTCACAGGTTTTTGGGGTGATTGGGTCACAGGTTATAGGCACAGGGTCTTTAGTTTCAGTGGTTCATCCAACAAGTATTTCAGGGACATGTTATGGTTCTCAGGTCACAGGTTCACCAATTATAGTTATCGGATCACAGGGTTCACCAGCTCTTGGTACATAGGTTTTTGTGCCATCTACTTATGGGAGTTCATCAGATGAGGATATACCAGCTTGGGAGCTACCTTCAGGGAAGAGGAAGCCTAAATGGCTTTGTGACACCTTGAAGGAAGCAGAAGCATTTGGACCACCCAAGGAACTAGTGAGGACTGTAGTGATGCCAGACAGGTTGGGTATGGCTCTAGTTGTTAGTCTTTGTGATTCAGAGCCATCTACATTTTAGGGGGCCTCTCAACATCATGTTTGGAGAGATGCCATGATGGAAGAGTACCATTCCATCATGAAGAACGATGTATGGGAGATTGTACTAAGACTAGAGGGGAAGTCGGTAGTGACTGCCAAGTGGATCTACAAGGTGAAGCACGCTGCAGATGGCAGTGTGGAGAATTTCAAGGCTTGGTTTATGGAACGAGGGTTTTCATAGGTTTATGGAGTTGAATATGATGAGACCTTTGTGTTGGTTGCTCGATATTCCTCGATTAGAGCAGTAATTTCCATAGTAGCAGAAATGGGTTGGAAGATCCATCAGATGGATATGAAGACCACATTTCTTAATGGACATTTACAGGAGGAGGTATATTTGGAGCAGCCTCAGGGATTTGAGATCCATGGGAGGGATTCCCATGCCTACCGACTGAAAAAGGACTTGTATGGGCTGAAGCAAGCATCTCGAGCTTGGTATTCCAGGATTGATACTTACTTGTTGTCAATGGGATTTTAGAAGAGTGAGATTGATCCCAACCTTTAGTACATTGTGGTCGGTAGAGATCCACACATTCTTTTGCTGTATGTTGATGACTTGTTTATCACAGGCGAGGAGCGCCTCATTGCAGCTTGTAAGAGGGATCTTGCTTTAGAGTATGAGATGATAGATATTGGGTTGATGCACTATTATTTGGGGATGGAGGTTTGGTAGGAGCTTGGTCATATTTTCCTGGGACAAGGAAAGTATGCAATTGATGTATTGAGGAGATTCCGGATGGAGGATTGCAGGATGATGGCCACAACGATGATCACCAACTTGTTAAAGTTTAGGGTTAGATTAGGATTTGACATAAAAATTATACTTTAATGCATACACTAAATTATGAAACAAATATAGATTCAGAATACTACTGCTGCAATAAATTCAAACATAATTTTCATCTCTTTCAACTTTAACATTCCACTGGTCACTGCGTTAAAGTTGGTCCTTGAGATGATTTACCAAATTCCATATATAGTAACAATATTATAACTGATAAAAAAATAATAAAGTACATGAAATAACAACAGTAAAGAACAATAAAAATACTAATCTAGAATTGTTATGGGTCATCCTTATCCTCAGATACTTTTAGGTTCTGATCTTGTCATTGAAGGGACAAGTCATTTAGATGAAAAAATGACATACCTTGTGAGAGAACTTAAGAGGGTTATAACAGTAAGGATACAGACCTCGGATTCTTAATCAATATGAAGAGAAACTTCAATCATTTAATCAGGCTTTAGTAGTACTTCTTAAGAAGGCAAAGGCATAGGTCACAACTCAACCGAGAAACACAATCACACAGTCATGCCCAGTAGAGACACTCAATCACACTAGTAGAGAAACATATAGTCATTCTAGCACACAATCATACCCAGCAGAGACACATAGAAATGCTAGAAGAGAAGACACAATCACGTTAGCACACAGTCATACCCAACAATGACACACAGTGATGCTAGCAGAGAAGACACAATCACGCTAGCACATAGTCATACCCAACAGTGACACACGGTCATGTTAGCAGAGAAGACACAATTATGCTAGCACACATTCATACCCATTAGTGACACTTCACAACAACAACAAAGAGGATACAGTCACGGCTTAGCTAGTGAAGGCTGTTAACAAATTGACTTAGCAACCCTAATACATTGACGCCCATGATACAATCCAAGAGCAGCTCACGACCCATATTAACAACAACAAAAAAGAACTTTGAATCAACCCAAAACAGTCACGGGTTAGATTCACATGTCAACTGGACAATGTCATGTTTCAGCAAGAAGGGACAATCTTAAAGTTGAATCTGAAAAAAACTAGGGATGAAGCAGCGAAACCTTAGTAGCATACTCCTTGAGGCCAAAACATAAGGTTAGAGCTGAGATCTTATTTGGATTATTACAGTGAAGGATAAGACTTGCTTTTATAACTTGAAAGGAAATCTATAAGGGTCCTTCTTCAACCCTAGCTTTTAGGGCGGTTACTAATAAAACATAAAGTAAAATTAGGCTAACTTAGGATAGGGTACCAATGGTCTTACAAAATAAAAACCGTAAAGTTAAGTTGAGTTTGGAGAGGGTACAAATGGTCCAAAAATAAAAACCATAAAGATAAGTTGACTTAGAATAGGGTACCAATGGCCCAATGGTCTTACAAAATAAAAAACTATAAAGTTAAGTTGACTTAAGATAAGGTACCAATGGTCCAAAAATAAAAACCATAAAAGAAAAGTAATCATACCAAAGGTACACATAAAAAGGACGCTAGAACCAAGTAAAAGATAAAGGACCAAAAGTCAACCAAAGGGGTCACAATAAGAAGTTAAGACAACCCTCATACCCACAAGACCAAGGTGTACCATAAAGGTGGACAAACAACCCCTTTTACCCATAGGACCAACAAGACCAAGGACTTTAATCTCTTCTCTCTCTTAAGGTACATTGTTTCATATATTTTTATCATCACTGTATAAGGAGAAGATCCAAACTGGATGATGTGATCCTCTGGTCCTCAATCTTGCTCTTTAGGGTTAGTTGCTAGTGACATCATCAAGGGGTGGTCAGTCCCTTGAGGAACAACCTTGCAATAACCGATTAGGAGAGAGGACATCACACATCATCATTTTGGTCAACTTGACCTAGATCCACCTGGTTAACTGATCAGGAATGCTCCTGCATGAACTGCTTGGTCCCAGACCAAGAATCTGCCTGGTCCCAAACCAAGAAGTCTATGTCCCAACTTGTAGGATTTGCTTGGACATTGTGTCCAAGAAAATGTCTGGTTTCAGACCAAAATACCCTAGAGACATATAGAGGCCCTAACCATATGTTAGGGACTTTTCCATGGCATTAACCTGCTTGGTCCTAGACCAAGAACCCTAGGAGACTACTGGGGGCCCTAAGGTACCTTCTAGGGTCTTATTCTGCCCTAGTTAACTGACTAGGGTACCATCCTCCTTGAGAATGGGTCTTGCAACTGCACTAACTTTAACACAACTGGATGAAGCTTCATGCTTATGAGGGAGAGTTGGTGGATCCTAATTTATATCATCGGCTCATTGGTTCACTTATGTATTCAATGTTTTAAAACTCGGACTCGGACTCGGAATCGGTCAAGGGTCAACTCAGACTCAGACTCGGACTTGGAATCGGTAATGACTTGGCCAATCTGAATTTAATGACTTGGATTACTCAAAAAATACATAAAATATTAAATTAAAAAAATATATTTTAAAGATTTTAATCCATGCTTGCAAAGCATTAGAGACAAAATATCCAATGTCTACTCATGTATATACCATATAAGAGTGAATATATCAAAATGGCACCAAGTGCACTGTGTAATACATATCTAGAACAAAAGACATAATCAACGAGGCCTAAATGGCCTGTAGAGTCCAAAAAAAAATGCTATGATGCCACTACATCATATGTCAATGATCATACATTTCTTTTTGTTTAGCCTTCTCTTCAAATTTATCAAACTGTTGTTGCAACTCCAACCTAATCCCTCCAATCAACTCTAAATCAGCTTCCCATGGGGCAATATTTCCTCTAACAGCAACCAACTGTTGTTTAAGTCTATTAATACCCCTTCTTGATCTTTTTCTTTTGGGGCCAATCTAGAATCTAAATGCAAAGCAAATCTAAACATGCAAAGAAAAAATAAAAAAATCTTATTATTTTGCCAGCAAACAATAGAAAACAGGACTTATATTTGTCAATTTAATGAGGAAAAAAGAAACAGTGGCTCGCTGGCAGCTAACATACATCTAGGTAACATAAAACTGGTCTCCAACAATCCAACTCCTCCAATCCTATTGACTGTTCTTCATTTTTGGACGCTCCTCCAAGCCTCCATGAATCCAAACAACAATAATGCCAAATGCTCACAAATATCTTACAATAGAAGTGTGGGGCAAATAGAGGGGCAGGAGGTCATCTTATGGCCTCTGATTAGGGTTAGAATAAGAAAAATCTAAAAAAAAAAACCCTTCTTTTTGGACTCTGCATGCGTGTGGGTTTCTACCACAACTGGCTCGACTAACTCAAGTTGCAACTTGTCAACTCGGCCGACTCGACCAACTCTGACCCTAACTCATCTGACTTGGACCCCAACTTGGTTGACACAGTATCAAATTGGCCACCTGAGCCGAGTTGCAGTTCAAGTTAGCTTTGACGGGGGTTAGCTTGGCCAACTCAGCCAACTCGGACTCGGACTTGGCCAATTTTTAAAACACTGGATGTATCTTGTCAATACCAAGATAGACTTGTGTTTTGCAGTGAACACTCTCAGTTAGTTCATGGTGGAGTCTAGGAGAGTGCATCGGGTAGCCACGGAGCATGGTTGGGATAGTGGATTATGGTTTGGACTACAAGAGATTGGGTGGAGTTGGTTTGGTTGGATTCACGAATTCAGATTGGGAAGGTAGTGTGACGTACCGAAAGAACACTTTTGATTGTTGTTTCAATTTGGGCTTGGCAACAGTGTCATGGTTTAGTCTGAAGCAAAAGTCCGTTGCTTTGAGTTCTGCTGAGGTTGAGTACATGGCATCCAATTAGGCTAGTTGCGAAGGATTGTGGCTTCACAATTTGTTGGTAGATTTGTTTGATCAAAAACTTAGACCTATGGTGATTTACTGCGACAATTAGATTTGCATTCAGCTCTCTGAGAATCCAGTCTTCCATGACAGGTTTAAGCAGTAGCACATTGAGATCATATACCATTTCATCTGAGATTATGTTCAAAGAGGAGTGGTTGAGTTACGACACATTTTCATCGATGAGAAAGTAGCAGGCATTCTCACAAAATCCTTGGGGCGGGGCAAGTTTGTTTTCTTCAGGGGTAAGTTGGGAGTGGTAAAGAACAACTTCCTCGGTAAGAGGGAGTGTTGAAGTTTTGTACCTTGTATGCTGTTACCCTTAGTGATTTTGCCTAAGTCACTAGGAAAAGGGGTCATGCCACATGGTTTTTATATTAATGATTTGAGATCAACATTAAATGCACTTTAGGGATCAAAGAGCACTTTAAGTGAAAAATTAAAAGGTTAATGAAATGAAAATTTAATTAATAGAGAGAATGAATTTATCTCAACCATTCATCTAATTCAATTTGGGCCCTAGGATTAGATGGCCTTTCACTTACCCAACACTCTTTTTTTAAAAGGCAAAATTCCATGTGAAGAGGCAATTTGATTTCTGAGAGAGTGAATGCATTTTCTGAGTGAAGGAGAAAATTGCAGCAGAGAGGAGACTTGGCATGCTTCCCTAGAGACCGTGCAACATTTATTACACAACATGAATCCCAAGATAGGGCTGGGCATGGAATTCGAGGAGCAGAGGCACAAATTTTGAGGTAGTTGGCATGTACATAAGTGGGAACGAATCTCGAGGTGATATCAACTGAGAGCAAGCACACAAATTGAAGAGCGTACAGTCCTGTCAGGCTGTACATTGTTAGAGGCACGATTTTCAAGGTGGAGTCTAGGAGAGTGCACTGGGTAGCCACGAAACATGAGTTGAGATATCTTGCAGGGACAATGGATTATGGTTTGGACTACAAGAGATCGGGTGGAGTTGGTTTGGTTGGCTTCACGGATTCATTTTCTAATCCAAACTCATATACACCATCTAATTCATTTTCTCTCCATTAATTCATTTTCCCACATCTTAGAAACTCCGTGGAACATTGATACATCATCATAATGGTATGGTGAAAGATCAAGTTGAACTGCTTGTCTTGCATAGAGAAATATTACAGGTTAATGGATCAACAAATAACTCGTATACATCATCTAAACTAGTGGTGTTTTGTAGGCCAATTGGAAATGATGTTGGTATTTGTCTTGCATCAGCCCAAGATATTGCTTTTTTGGAAAAATGATAGGGATAGTCTATAGATGATTTGTCAATCAATTGATGTAATATTTTCTAAGTTAAAATGCCCGAGGAAACCCCTTAGGTACTTCCCTTCATTCTGAGGATGGTATGCATGGCAAACCCTAGATTCTTCAGTGCACAATGCGAGTCAACAATAGGGCTCAAAGCCTTTCCAGCAATATACTCATTATGAGCTGAACATGCCATTTGCAGGAATGGAACCTGTGTGGGGAGGATAACACTCCATTCCCCAACCACTCGGGCTAGACCCATTTGACATTTAAAAATTGTGATTTATGAGTTATTATGTTACATTGCTATGTATAAGATTTGAAGGTTTCAATGATTTATGTTCTTATTGTCATAGATGTACTTTTTTAAAGTATTTTGGGCAGTGTTCCCTATGTGGAGAACCCGACATTCCCTAGAATCTGGGGGCTGCTTCCACCTATCCTCTAGATACATTTCGCCACCCCTGCATCCCACATCTTAGAAACTCCGTGGAACAATGATACATCATCATAATGGTATGGTGAAAGATCAAGTTGAACTGCTTGTCTTGCATAGAGAAATATTACAGGTTAATGGATCAACAAATAACTCGTATACATCATCTAAACTAGTGGTGTTTTGTAGGCCAATTGGAAATGATGTTGGTATTTGTCTTGCATCAGCCCAAGATATTGCTTTTTTGGAAAAATGATAGGGAGATGGAAATTGGGGTTGCTAATGATGATAGTGAACATTTTATATAGAACAGATAGAGATGATATTTTTGCACCCAACAATTTACCAATGTTCCCCCAAGATTCCGGGACGCGGGTTCGGGGAGACGCACATTTGG
>LPNX010646765.1:5001-16993 GCA_001517045.1 Pseudotsuga menziesii | reverse complement strand
CCTTTCCCTCACTCTCTCCCTTTGTATCTTTCTCTCTCTTCTCCTCCCCCTCTCCCTTTTTCTTGCTCTCTCTCTATATCTCTTTCTCTATTTTCCCCTCTCCCTCCATCTCTCTCCCGCGCCCCTCCCTGACTATCTCTCCCTACATACCCCCCCCTTCTCTCTCATCATCATCTCACCCTCTCCTTGTCTCCGTATATATCTCTATCTCCATAACTCCATCTCCCTCCTTGAATCTCTCTCCCTCCCTTTCCCTCCATCACTCTCCCTCTCTCTATCTCCTTGCATCAAACTCTAGCATATCACCTACCTCTCTCTCTCTCTCATTCTCCATCCCTCTCCCTCTTTCTCCCTTCCATACCTCCCTCCTTTCCTCACACACTCTCCCCCCCTCTTTCTCCCTCTTTTGCTTAATGTTATAATAGAGATTATGGTAGATGCATGATCCCTACATTAAGAATGATGTGTCCCTTGTACAAGTAAATTTAAAGTACAATGAAAACAAAATTTGAAAGCAAAAACATAATAGTTTTATATAAAGATGAATATTTATATTAAATAATTATCTTTACATAAAACTAACATACATTAAATAGCATATAAAACACATTAATATCTTTAATAAATAAACATTTATATTTTACATTAAAAAGAATAAATAATTTAATTGACAAAAAAGTCACTAAATATTGGATTTGACATCTATAAATGTATCCTATAATCCATTTTTTCTTAATTAAATAAAATTAAATATTATAAATAAATAAAAACACATTATTAAAAAACATTTCTGAATAAAAGATTTATTAAAAATACAAATAATTTAATTGGCACAAAAAAACACTAAATATTGGATTCTTACATCTTCTATAAATGCATCCTATAATCTATTTTTTCTTAATTAAATAAACATAAATATTATTAAAAACAACACATTTAAATACACATTTTGAAAATTAAAAACAAAAAATTGCATACACTTACACCCTGTTTTCCTAAGTTAAAAACTTGTAACATTAAAACGAAATAGAAATTAAGAGATGAAAATTGTGTAAATTAAACTAAACATTTTATATAAATTTACAAATTTAAGAAAATGTTTAACTGTCAAAGAAAAAATGATATCCAAGTTTGCGCCAAGGAAGATCAACCAAATACACATTATCTTGTGGTCCTTTAAATGAATATCAAATTCCGTTCCTCACGAATATCAATACCCGATACGAAACAAAATAAAGAGTTTGAGCAACACAAATGCTCCCATATGTTCTTCGTTCAGCTAGAAGCAAAGCAGGTTTGTAGGGAAACAAACAAAATGGTTGACGAGTTGGCAAATAAATTTTTTGATAAATTTTATGGAAGACAACATGAAAAATTTGTTGAAGAAGGCTGACTAATTGGGAAGACAAAGAAATTTAGATTGGAATACCAACGCAAAGAAATAAATCAATCCATTATTACATACAAAATTGATTAGAAAGAGAAATAATACCAACCATAAACAGAGTATTACATACAAACCAAGTAACATATATACAAATAAACTCTGCCTGCAAACCAAGTAAATGTATACAAAGATATTTGACTGTTGTTTCGAAAGATAAAAAATCCTATCAAATACGGTTCAGGATGAAGTTTTGAAGTAGAAGGGTGAGTTCTTGGAGAGATACAGAAATTATTCTTAGATTGGAATACCAACGAAAACAAATAAATCAATCGATTATTATGTATAACTAAAAATAAAATATCATTAGAAATATAACCACATGATATAATTACATATATAAGAACTGAAAACTGTATAACTATTGACATATAAACTAAATAGATATCATGTAAATTTAAAGATTGATCTTGAATTTTACAGTAAAGAATACGCGACATAAGCTATTTAGAGTGTTAGTCTATTCATAAGCTATTTATTGTTAATGAGAGGGACTATTGTTGAATGAAGTTGGTAATCAATTTCTAAGACATTTATTAATAATTAAGATTATTATAATTTTGATGAGGGTGATATTCAACCCCAATATTTACATGGAAAGGTTGTAGGAGATTTTTAACTCAACACGGATAATGCCTCACTGTTGTTTTGATTTGAATTTTTGTTTGAATAATGTATCACTGCTTGAACATAGATTTTAATGGAAATTCTTCACATAACATGCTCATAAATTATAGCAAGGAAATAACATTAACAATGATTTAAATGGATAATAAACAGACACCCAAAAACATAGTAAGAAGGTGCTTTTTACATGCCTGTAGCAGCCCGTTGACAGATCTGGAAATGAACGTTGAGATACCAAAGTAATGTGGCCATATAATGTGATAGCAGTGAGAAAATCTTATAATGGATAAGATCTAAAATGTGCTCTAGATGACTATTGGGAAAACTTCATCTTTTACTTAAATATTCAGATCTAAAATGAGAGTTAAATATTTAGATCTAAAATTGCGTAGATTCATAGCCTGTCTGAAAATTGAATGCGCATAGCCTAGGTTCTTAAGATAGGGGAGGGTAAATGAAGTGAATGTGTACTTTAGGAAATAAAGGGGTCTTTGAAAATTAACTATCATAGTAACTGAGTGTGATAGGTCTACCATTAACTTTTGGGAGCTAGTGTTTAACATTTTTCTTCCACTTGTGTACCTTATAATGAAATGCTACCACAGATCACCTATCCTTGCACCTCTTTTTTGCGATCCCATTTTACTTTATTTTTCATTTATTTTCATTTATTATCCTTTTCATTGACTTAGTCCCTTTACTTTAGATTTGGATTGGATAACACGGGACATAGGAAACCTATCTTTTTGCAAGGGGAAATTTAATTCAACAACATAGACCTTAGAGTACTAGAATATTTTAACTTTATTGAGGGGCTCATACATGGAAATAACTATGAGACCTTAGATAGTTACCGTGAGTTACAAAGGGGAACATGAAGGGGATGGATGAACTAGCTAGTGAAATGAAAAGTGGTCAGGAAAATTGGTATGTGACAGGTTAAAACACTCACTTAATTCACTAGGATACAACTTAACGTTCAAAATGACACACTCGTAAGGCATAATGATGATAACACTAGGGTTATACCAAGTAATGATTAAGAACTTTAAGTGTTATGAGTCATTTTACAAGCATAAAAGTAACATACCATGAAATCACATCGTCATATAAGCAAGCATTCTAAGTGTTAAAGAGGGTAAGAGATATCACAACACTAGCGCATCTCACACTATCTTTCCTCGGAACATCCAAGGCACATAGACCATATGAATATGGGGAAAGGATATTTGACAAATGAACTATGAAGAAGCCATAGATCTCATATCAAGAACAATTGATCAATATATCACCCCTTTTTCAAAATGCAGTAACACTGTATATATTTTGAAATTTTATTTGTGATAGTATTGACAATAATGTGGGTGCTAATACAAGACTAATAGGATCCAATGTAAACAAGGTGATTATTAGACACCCTAATGCCACTTATTTAGTTCTTGGTGTTTAGATTGGGAATCAAGGTGTTCACGAGGTTTGTAGGCATGCTTCTCATGGCAAGCACCTCCAACTTGCATTCAATTAGTGGTTGGTGCACTGGATTTTAGAGTTTTATAGGGATGTAGAATTACGGTAAGTTTATTATTACGAGTCCATTCTTTAACATCAACATTTATCTATTGGGATTAATGTCATTTGTATATTAATACTCAATTTTTCTATTCATGTATGATATTTGACTTGCTTGCAATTCTCATGTTGCATTATAGAATTTTGAACCAAGATAATTCTTGTAATTATGCCTACTTCATGTTCCATCCTCATCTTTCAAAAACAAAATTGAATATAACCTATGGATTGATGTAGAGAATGAAAAAAAATTGAAAAAAATTGAAAAAAATACCTCACAAAAGGAAGTTTAATCCAAAGGTGGTGATGGAGGGCTCAAGCACACCCAAAATCGCATATTGACAGTCGAGGTTTCATCTTGGTTCATCCAATAGCCGTGCCGATAATGAGAAAAAGACGAACTCTGCCGGTTTAAAATAAAAAACAGGCTTTAAGCATCGCGTACACGTTTTAGCAAGGGAAATCGTGCACGTGATTTCCTTTGCTAAAATGCGCACGCGATTTTGTTTACTAGCCTAGTTGGCATGGCCATTTCCAGCCTTGGGATTAGGCTTGGCAGGTTTGGTGTTGCTTGGGTTGATTTCTTTTTTTTGGATGAAGAGTGAATGACTTCACTCCAACACTGCATCTAAAGGGTCAATCAACTTCTTGCACACACCCTTTAGCTTGATTTTTTTTTGAGTTGGGAACAAAGTTTTACAACAAAGTGCAGTTTAAATGTGTAAATAAAGTGTTTTAATAAATTTCAAAAACCCAAAAATACATCACATGATGAGGTTAGTTTGTACGAAAATCAGAAGAAATATTTTTTTAACCTCAGTGAATGGAAATGATTTCGAGTAAAACTAGAGAAGAGTGATTTATTACAAATAAAATACCAAATGCCAATGATTTTCGCTAAAAGAAGAGGAGAATAAGTTTAACGGAGCGAAAGAATTTTATTGGAGAAGTCTTAGTCAAAAGAATAAATTGTTTCTTGATTATCAACAAGAAAGTCTCCGTAAGTGGACAACCACTAAGCCTTTTGAGTAACAGAGAAAATCACCCATAGAAAACCGTTCACGCTTTGTAATGTTGAGGAGAAACGCCATCAAATACTATATTTTGAATTGATCTTCCTCATCCCAGTTCTCGCTACTCCTTACTCTTTTCTGAGTAATTGAGCACAATTTACATACGCAAATGGATTTATATACCATAATGTACGTCGATTGTAGCCATGGTGATAATCTTGGTGAAGCCTACAATGTTAGTATGTAAACGACATCATCAACAGTTAGTCCTTGGTTGTAAAACTCGAGATTCGACAAGTAGAAACAACGCCCATACTTAACCTCATTATCCACGGTAGTATTTATTTTTCTAACAGTCAACTCCCACTGATAGTGTTTTTGGCATATCCTGCCAGGTTAGCATATAACATTATACAGCATTCATCAACTCACTCATTTTCAATATTAATATCTGTATATAATCAAATCCATGTAAGCCCTTAAAAATACCAATCTCAATATGACCCAAGCGACAACAATGCTATCAAATTATCAATGGCTTTAATCAACAAGATCCTTCAATCTAGGACTAGAATCAATTCTAGGGTTCTTACTAGACTCTACAAATAGACATGTGATATCAATAAGTATCCATTCAAACAATTAGCCTATCTAGCTGCTAGATCAATACCGTCAAAACATCAGATAGTTCAAAACTCTAACCTAAGCACAAGGAACCATTTCTAGAATATTCACCAATAGGAGCATGCTTCTAAGAATTAATTTACTTAAAAATTATGAAGCTGGTACTTGTAACTAAACAAAGACTTTTCGATATGTATAACATCATTCACTAATATCAAGAAATAAATTTTCTAATCTATCTCTTTAAGGATTTCAATGCTCAATTCAGCATTATCATGAACATAAGGAGATAGTGTTTAACTTGTATTTATTTATGTCACTTTAGTGAACAAGCAATAGGTTTAAAATACAAAACTTCAATACCTCTATTAATGGACTTCTAACCATAAAATCATTATCAAATTTCAATCCTTCATTTTACTACCAGGTCAAGAAATGTGTCAAACCTTCTTTAAGCATTAAATCAGATCCTTAGTATTCAAATTGCAAGAGAAGAGAATAAGTGTCAAAGGAAAAACTCATCAATAATCAGATTTCAATTTGTATAATTTTCAGCACTCAACAACAAAAAAACAAAATCAGAATTTAATGCCTATGTAATTAATTTAATTTGGAAGCCAAATAAGGATTTCAATCTAAATATTCAACCAAAAATCTCAATGTCGGAAATCCAACATAATCAAAGTTTACCATCAATGATATCAATCAAATTTCAATAGACAAAGAACTCAGATTTGAAGCAAATGATACCAATGTTGAGTGCAATGTTGTTGGAGGACTGACGACATTCACTTTCAAGATTCATATGCTCGATGATTTAGATAACAAAATCAATTCTTAAACAGTGTTAATGCCCAAAGAGATTACACAGGAAAGAATCATTTCAAGGTAAGATAAGCCTAGTTTCAGATATATGATATGGTTGTCATCAAACCACCCAAAATGTTACGATGAGTAGATCATCCATTACGTTACGATGAGTAGATTAAGTAACCTATGATTATGTTAGTAAACTAGGCCATGATACTTGCATCTGGTTGTTCATCAAATTATTAAACTAGAAAATTAGGCTTGTGGAATAATTGCAAATATAGGACAGCAGAGAATGTGACTCATTAGGTCTTTAGGTACTTAGGTAACCCTTTAAATGCTAATTTTTAACAACACTATTCACTGTGTTTTACAATGTAACCTATCACAATCCACATGGAAACCTACATCATGTCATTATCACAATTTAATTGCCACATTATTATTATAGTAGAAGGTACTTTCACCGACCATGAGTCTATCTAAGAAGACTCTTATACCTTACCAATAATTTACTTGTGCAGTTCAAATAATGATGAAACAGTCGTATTAACCATTCATAAATCCTTTCGAAAGAAAATCAAATGAAATAACCAGATACCTATGTACTTATGTCGTTGGCTTTAACATGGAAGTGGAAAAAATAATGACCGTCTTTTCTAATTTGAGAAGAGGTTCATCCTTCTCCTGCACAACTACAAGGTCAATAAACATTTCTGTTGGGTACAACTTAAGGTACCTGGATTGGCCGAACGATGTGAACTTGTTTTTTTTTCTATTATCAAAGAGAAAAAACTCAATTGTTAGTTAAAATGAAATATGTGGAAGCATTTCAACTCTCGCTCTGATACCATATGTTACATACCGCTTGTACCTCATTTCCATTATGTGTGGAAAAGGAGTAAAATTTTGTTTTGTTGTTACTAACAAAGTGAGTCAAAACTGTTAGTGGCAGATTTACATGGCGCTTCAAAAAAACATATCCAATCAAATTTGAAAATGTCAAAACCATGTGCATTGCAAAACAATAATTTTACAATTTTCTTTAATGTAAACTCCCCAATATATCATTCATAACCACAAGAATTTGCATCATCATAGTGCGCTGCAAATGACTTACTATGCATACAATAAAACATTATGATAACAATAACATTTTGATTATCCATCGATTCCCCCTCCCTGTTAGGACATCTTCCCTTGAGATGTGAAGCGGTGTAGTTTCATCAAGTCTTTGTATGATCTCCAGCGGCATCCACTCAGCCTGATAGGGAATCCATTCAACTTGCATCCATTTAATGTAACAAAAAGAAAGGAAAAATATAACCACTCTTAGAGGAGATGAATTGGCTAGCTAGGAACTTTTGCAGCCACTAGCTCCACTGAAATCGCCCACGTGCTGTTGTGGAATTCAGGGTTCAGAAATCTATTGGAGAAGGACTTGGTTTATCTCCAACATTTCGAAGAAGGTTAGAGGTAAGCTGTGATCATATTGCCTATTGGTTTTTACCACCGATACCAAATGAAAACTTTACATTGAACAAGTTCTGCATAAAAGAGGTTTCATGTTAGGGTTTTGTGCTTCCTTCAATAGTTAATGGTATGAGCTCTCATGGGGCTTGTTTTTGAACAAAAGTTATGGCACCAATGAACACTTGAAGATTGCATATTATTATAATGCAAAAGGGATCTATGGCATATGTTTAGTTGAATTATAATTTTGTACATGTTGTACTGAAGAAATACCGGGATAGTTCTGAACTTGTTGCATGGAATTGTATGTCTTGAACGATAGGGGCTTGACAGCACCAAAATATCTTCGGGGTTCAGAACAAAGAGAAGAAAAGAAGAGAAGAGGATGAAATAGAAGAAAGAAAGATGGTCAAAGAAAACGTTGGAACACCGAGGATGATGTTATATTAAGGGGGGAAGGCTGATGTCCATTAGCCGTCTGGTTCACTTTCGAGGAAATCCTATAACGAATGTTGTCATCCTGGTAAAAACGTGTAAGAGATCAATAATGTCAAGGAATAAATATAACTAACTGGATAACTTAAATTTTGCATACTAATCATTTCTTTAAAGGATACGTTATAATAGCGGTGTTATTGTAACTAACTTGAATACTCCTACCATCTACTCTGGTAACAAAGTTCTAGCCTTACTTACCATCTATTTAGTATGCTAAGAATACTCAATATTCACAAGTTAACCTGCAACTTCTGATCATGAAGCTAACATCCATTGTTGTACTCAGCTTTTAGAAACCAAATTTGCTTCTTTCATCACTCACTTATTATGTGCAACAATGATCCATTTCTAGGTTTATTAGTTCATGATAGCGAGACAATATCAAAACATAATTCTTCCTTATGGCATATGCAATTGTAGTTGTTTCGACTAGCTTGTGACCATGCGATGAAATCTTGTGTTCCTAGCTTACCTGGAAGAGGTGTTTTCATATTACATACGTTTTACCTAATGTTAGCATTGGTAGCTTTAATACCTGTGTCATTGATTTCATACAAGTTGTATTTGTACTATTTTGACGATTTAATATAAGTTGTTAGCATAGTTACGCATTTTAGCATCAGTTACCTTTTTCTTAAACCATACCTATACTTGCGGAAAATCTTGTAGAGTGTCAAGGTAATACGGAAACCCCTAAATGGTCACTATTACATTTTAACCAGTACCTCGATATCTTCAATGGATGTCTACCTAGTCCTTATAGGCCTAAGTGACTGCAATGTTCATTCAACATAACTTGATATTCTAGTGTTAATGCAAATATATATTATCTCAAAGGTTCTATAACTAAATTTCTTTAGACTGATCTTTCTCAGAATGATATACTTATTGTATTCATGTATCTTAATGGAAATTTTCCAAAACCTAAAGTATACTTTCAACATATAAAAACAAGGGATCTACGTTTTTCAAAATTTCCAAAAATTCAATATAGTTAATTCAAATGTTATCATCTTGGAAACCTTCCATGATAAACATGAATCATATAGACTCTATATGTTTTCCCACTAGGGATTTCATCCTTTGGCTTTGATCCCTATGTGATGCTACTTTTTTGTGACCTTGCACACCTGCATGATTTGCTCACAAATTCTTGCCTAAAATAAGTTGAATCATACTCTCATAAAACAAATTATAGAACACACAAGTTCCTATTTGAATGCAACAAAATATACTTGTGTATCATATTAATGCTTTACTTCCTCTTCAATATCCTTTCTTGATGTATTAATATTATGCACTTTAATCTTACTAAAATAATTTTCAGAATGACAGAAGTATATCTTGCATAGATGTGTTGCATTAGGCCTAATACAGTCTTCATTTTCTCATTCACCAATCAAACATATAACCTTTCTTGTATTTACAGTTCATGCAACTAACTGCATGCATTGAGAAAACCCGGGCAAACCAATTTAGTTCAATTATATTAACATTAAACAATCTTTTTATTGCATGCATACCCATAAGTAATTATAATATCTCATACTCAAATCATATATTTCACACATACCTGTATGTTGATGAGTCCATTAGGTCCGAGCTTTGTCACTTGGCTCTGATACCATATGTGATGTCCCCCTTATACCTTAAAGCTAATATGTGCGGAAAAGGGGTAAAATTATTTTTTATTTCACGGTTACTACAAAATGAGTCATGTAATGTCCCCGTGAATCCTTAATGCCAATATGTGCGAGAAAGTGGTAGAGTTTTTCTTTTTCTTTTTTTTTTTTATCTTTCTTTTTGTCTTTATTACCACAAGGGAATTCAACCTGTTAGTAGCGACCTTTACAAGGAACTTCATATCCATTATGTCAAACCATGTGCATAGCAAAACAATTACTCGACAATTTTATTTAAGGTAACTACAGCAATATTACAGCCACCAGCATTGCATCAACATAATGTCAGGAACTAACTCTTTAGGCGTAAAATAAAACATTATGATAACAACTACAATTCTTGACTATCATTTTACAGTATTGCAATCTATGAGATTATGTACAGGAATAGTCAATAATAAAGTAAACATGTAGAAACAACACACAGAGACACAATATAAACAACCTGAGGCACAAACATGAAAAAGACAGACAAGGATGTACGTGGTTCACCCCAACCTTGGGGCTACGTCCACCAAAAGGTGTTGCAAGCCTGCAACGTTCATTTTATTAAAGGGTTACAATCTGCAAAAGAATGTTGCCTTCAAATTTCTCCATAGATCCTCACTGGATCGTGTCTTAGAGAAGAATATTTCCGGAATTCAATCTATCCCGATTTTAAGTAGATACAATTATATCTCTGCATCTTTACCTTTCTAAAGGTGACTTTCGACCTGTTAATTACCTATTGCATAACACTTATTTACATTCAAGATGGCCAAAGGGGCGGCTACTTGATTTACCAATTTCTGCAAGAACTCACACAAAACAACCCATTAGAGATTTCAAATATACCCAGCTTATGCCAGCATTACCTTGCTCCAATGCCCAGCTTATAGCCACCATACTAAAGTTTCATGTTAGAAAAGGTTAAACAGTCCAGAACAGCCACCTCAAGAACACTGTTCCAAGGAAACAATATGTTACATCTTCAGGACAATATATATGCAAAATAGATACAGGAGGCCATTTCGCTACCTGGATACTGGTTATATCCAGCTTTCTTGATTGGAGTGTTTATTTCTTTCGCTAGGAACTCTTCTACACTCACAGAGTAGATATAATGCATAAGCATAAAGATGAATAGAAAGAAAATGTACTTATGGGAAGATCGCTGATATTTTCTTCCCTCTCAAGAGTGAAATAAAAACACAACAATATCAACAATAATGGGCAGCAAGGAAAATGGTGCTAACTTCCTCTCACAGTCCTAACATGAATATATAAAATAATATATAATGCCCCTCTCTCTCCCTGAGCACAAACAAAACCATAGAATCATTGTAAGGATAATAACTACAGAGGTCGCATCTCTCTCAGTGTGCACAAAACCCTGATAGATAACATTACTTTCAATAGGGTCCTAGTGTAACGTGTCAACGAATAAAATAATTTAAAGAATAAAGCAATGGAGAGATCACTTATTTCTCTGTGCACAAGGTCATCCAAAATTTATAATGTATATTACAGGGCAGAGGTCACCCCTCTATATTTGAATCTGCACGAATTGCAGCCCAAGTGGAGAATAACGGAATGCATATCTCTCTGTGTGCGAACTCAGTCATGGTTTGCATCTGGGTTCGGCAACAGATCTGAAATGAAATTAAAAACACAGGAAGAAGACCCGTGCTGAAATCGTAGGCCATGAATTTAGTCAAGAAACAAAAGGCTAAGCGTTGGCAGGAGTCGACTACAGGAGCCCCTCCAACGTTGCTGGCAAACTAACAGATCTATGGGCCGCTTCCCAAGGAATAAACGAGGTGTTCTTTCTTTTCCTAAGCTCGCAATTACTTCTAGCTGCCCGCATACTTTTCAACAGACCTTCCATTTTACACTTAAATCAGGATTCCCATTTCCAGATAGCACGGGGTTCAGGAATGAAAAAGTTAAAGTAAGTAAAGGTGCCGTTAAAAAGGCAGGTCAGGGTACCCTACCTAAGCTATCAGAGATAAGGAGGAAGCCAAATCTCGCTGAACAACCAGTTCTGACCTAACGCCCCCATAAATTATAATTACAGTGTGCTTTAAGTGTGAACATTCACACACTGCCTTATGACATTTACGGCGTGCAGGACGTTTTTGCTTTGCTGAGCGAGAGGTTCCTGTCCAACCCGATAAGCCCAAGCCCAACAACAATATCGATCTCTCCACCTGAATCTTCCCCAGGTAATAAAAGATGATCGATAGGCCCTCAAGACCTAGAAGGTGACATCA
>LPNX010646758.1:433465-544106 GCA_001517045.1 Pseudotsuga menziesii | reverse complement strand
TAAACAAGGCAAAGTTCGGGCGTCGGATGAAACTTACGTCGGCCACTGACTTCATCCTCCCGGCCGCAACGGCGGATAGGTAGGAACTCAGGACCAAGCAATTTGGGTCGTCGAATCGGGCGTCGGATGAAACTTCAAACGGGGGGCGGTTTTCTCCGGAAGCCGCAACGTCGGGTAAGTTAGGACTAACAAACTTCCGAAAGAGGCCCAATCCAAAGAGAAAACAACAGAGCTAGGATTAACTTGCAGCCCAAAAACCGTCTTTTTCTTGTTCATGCAAAATTTTCATACTCGACGGGTACCAGAAAAAACCACACGACTCAAGCTAAGTTGGACGAAGCAATCAAAAAGGCGAGCAATCAACTTCAAACGCAAAGATAAGCTCCAAGACGCCAAGCTTTCAACAGTCGATTCAAGCAACTTATGATAAGGAGGGGTCCCGGAGTTTAAGTAAAAAACTAAAATCGGGGAAACATATTGCGGCAGCAACACCATGAGAATAAGCTTTTGCTCATTTGTGAAATTGTGAGAGCTAGTGGATGCCTAGTTTTCTTGCTTAAGCCAATTTCGAGGGTGAAAGATTCCCATCATAGTTGGTGTTTGGAAAGGCCACTCAGGTATTTCATATAGATTTAATGGAGTCTTATTTGCAGGTGTAAGCTATGGGAAAGCATGTGGATTCTTCTATTGCAGCACTCTCTCTCAACTATTTCCAGTTTTCACACCATATTCATGCCAATGGAGGGATTGCGCTTTGGGTGAGATATTGATCTCTTTGGGGAATATTATAATGCCAATTATATTATGTTCTGATGTATATTCTCTATATTTTATGTTCATAATACTCTCAGTTTTAAATGCCCAAAATAATTCATGTAAAAATGTTGAACAATGAAGAAATAATGTCATTTCCCCACTATCTTGTTGTGAACCATTGTAATGCCGATGATTTCGAATTGGGAGAGCCTTTCATTGTCCATTTCAGATTGTAATTAGTTCAATATGCTCTTTTATTCATTCTCAGAAATTTTCATGTCGAAATTCCCAAGATTTGTATGTCAAGATGACTTTTAATGAGCAAACAATGACCATTTCCACTCCATTTTGATATATGCCATGGTAATGCTTATTATTTCGAATGGAGGAATGTATCTCTGATAAATGTATGATGTATGGACTGTAATTAATGTTTATTTCAAGTCTCATGTTCAGTAATTAAGCATTGGAATCCATTTTACTCATTTTTATTGCATTGGGAGAAGATTTGGTGCATTTTCCCCAAGGGTCGAAATTGTGACTTGGGAGTTGTTTTGGAAAGAGTCATAACAGCCTGTATAAACTGAAACATGATGCATATAAGACTTTGAAAAGGTTCCTTACACATACCTATCCTCTATTCAAAAATTCAAGTGACTTTGGGATCATTTGTGAAGCCATTTTCGGCAATTACCCAGGGGGAATTGGAGCCCCAATTTGCTAGTAAAGACTCTTACTATGAACAGAACATTAAACAAGTTTGAAGAAGTAATTGGGAGGTCACAAAAATACATGAGCATGATATTTAAGTTATATTATCATTCATGTACCTTCAGAGAAAATTTGGAAGCGTTTGGGTCAATTTGGAGGTCTAGACATCAAAACTAGTTAAGGTCAAAATTGGGGAAAAAGTGAAAAAAATGGTCATTTAAAAAAATTTCAAAAAGGGACATTACACATTGCAATTGCTCAGAGAACATCAACTGTATGCAAATATGAGCAAGTGTGACTTATATAGGGATAGAATTCAGTGCTTGGGTCACATTATTTCAGAGGAAGGTATATCTGTAGACCCTGACAGGATTGAAGCTATTAAGAATTGGCCTACTCCAAAGAATGTGACAGAGGTAAGATCTTTTATGGGGCTTGCAGGATATTACAGGAGATTCATTGAAGGATTCTCCAAGGTTGCACATGCTATCACTTCTTTGCAAAGGAAGGGGATAAAGTTCGAATGGATCTCGAAGTGTGAAGAAAGTTTCCAGCGGTTAAAGTATCTTCTCACCAATGCACCGGTCTTAAAAGTTGCAGACCCAGAGAAAGATTTTGTGGTATGTGCAGATGCATGGGACCAAGGACTTGGAGGAGTTCTTATGCAGGACAACCACGTGATATGTTATGAATCCAGGAAGCTGAAAAGAACTATGCCACTCATGATCTAGAAATTGCAGCCATAGTACATGCTCTCAAGATGTGGAGGCATTACTTGTTGGGAAGAAGATTTGAGCTAAGGACAGACCATTGTGGTCTGAAGTATTTGTTTGATCAGCCTACTCTGAATGCTAGGAAAGTGAGATGGTTGGAGCTTTTATGTGAGTTTAATTTTGAAATCAAGCACATAAAATGAAAATAGAATAAGGTAGTTGATGCACTCAGCAGGAAGGTGCTAGAAATGCATGTGGCATCCATTAGTATTTGCCAATCAGATTTGAGGCAGCAGAATGTTAATCATGTTGCTAAAGATGAATTGTATGCACAGGTCAAGGACAAGTTGCAGCAACAAATCCTTGAAAAGAAGTACAAGGGATATAAATTGGAAGAAGATGGACTTTTTACTTATAAGAACAGAATTTATATTCCAAATGTAGCAAATTTGAGGAGGGTTGTTATGGATGAGATCCATCAAGCTCCATATTCTGGTCACCCAAGATATCAGAACACGATTGCTACAGCTGGAAAGCAATACTTTTGGCCAGGAATGAAAAAGGACATGGCTGAATATATTTTAAGGTGCATGAAGTGTCAGCAAGTGAAGGTTGAACATCAACACCCAGCAATTTTGTTGCAACCTTTTCCGGTTTCAGAATGGAAATGGAAAGTTATTTCCATGGATTTTATTACAGGGTTGTCTATGACTTGGAGACAACATGATTCCATCATGGTTGTGGTGGACAAGTTGACAAAGGTAGCACATTTTATACCGGTTAAGTCTATGCATAAGACTGATGACATTGCAAAGATATTCATGAAGGATATTTTCAAACTGCATGCATTACCTAAGGCAATAGTCTCTGACAGAGATGTCAAGTTCACTTCCAATTTTTGGAAGGGGTTGTTTGCATATTTTGGTACAAAATTGAATTTCAACACTACCTACCATCCTCAGACTGATGGACAAACCGAGAGAGTCAACCAGGTACTGGAAGACATGCTTCGCATGTATGTGATGGACAAACCAACCAAGTGGAAAGATTATTTACACCTGTTAGATTTTGCTTATAACAATGGATAGTAGGCATCCTTGGGGATAAGTCCATATGAAGATTTGTATGGCAGAAGGTGTAGGACACCAGTGACTTGGGATAATCTAGTGAACAGGGTTGTTCTTGGTCCATAATTTCTCAAAGAGATGGAGCAAGAGGTTGTAAATATTAGGCAGAATTTAAAAGTAGCCCAGGACAGATAGAAAAGCTATGCAGATAAGCATAGGGTGAACAGAGAGTTTAGTGTTGGGATCATATTTACCTCAGAGTGAGGGAAAAGAAGAGTTCCTTGAATCTTGGAAGTTGTGCCAAGTTTTCACCTAGATACTGTGGGTCGTTTGAAGTGCTTGAAAGAATAGGGCCAATTGCATATAGACTTGCATTTCCTGCTAACACTAGAGCTCATAATGTTTTTCATGTTTCTTTGCTTAAGAAATATGTACATGATCCTAACCATGTAATAAATTGGGATGTGATTCAAGTGGAACCAAAGAAAGAGTTCCAAATCGAGCCTATGCGCATCCTCGCCAAGAAGGTCACAATTCTCCGGAACCGAGCAATAGGACAATGAAGGTGCAATGGGAGCACTACGGTCCTGAAGAAGCTGCGTGGGAGCTAGAGGATGCCATGCGACTGGCACATCCGTTTTTGTTCGAATCTGCGGATTGCTGAGGAAAGTTCCAGCAAGCATTTTTGTTCAATGTTGTAAAGCACTAAGGACAATGTTGTTGAAGGAGGAGGGGAATGTAACACCCCGTTTTTTACCCCATTTGCAATTAAATAAAATGATGTAAATAATTAGGGTGTGGAGCTAGGAAAAATTCCCACCATCGATTTAGTATTTATGATTCAGTGATTAAAGTTGGGCCGATGGTATTTTATGCTAGCCAACACATTATTATTTTGGACATCATGATAAATTTGCAATTTATTAAAAACCTATAGCCAGCTATGTCAATGCAACTAAATTGAGATGGGGAGCTGGAATTGAAAGAACAGGCAAAAATTCGAATTGGACAAAGCCTACTTGGGGAAAAACGTTTTTTAACTTTTCTTGGGCAAAAACGTCCACCTTTTCCCTCACGCATGGGCGTTTCATCTTCCCTCACGATTTGGAATGGGAAAAATGTTCCAGCGAATCCCATTATACATTCACGCAGCAAGAAAAGTCTCTGAGTCTGAACCCTGGACAATTTTCTCTCTCGTTCGGCGATTTTTTTCCTCCTTCACGATTTTCTCCCGTTCGACAATTTGTTTCCTTTCACGTTTTTGGTTTTCCTGTGTGGATTTTTCCCCTCTCACATCTTCTCTTAATTGTCAGTCGTTTTCCTAAATTTGATTGCCTAGAAATCTGATTTTTGTGTCTTGGATTTGATTAACCAGCAAACATTTTCGTTTGGTAAATTTGCAGCAGTCGTTTAGCATTGGCAATGCTCAGAAATTCATAAATTACTATGTGCATGTGTTTCCCTTGGCTTCTATTATGTTTGTTATTTCTGGTACTGAGATAACTGTGTGTACATCCTTGCTTTGGCATCTACACTGATTGAGGAATGGAAATGGGCCTAGACTTGCTTGATAAACCTAGTGTGTGAAGGCACTGCACAGACCGATCTAGAAGGTTGGGTTCCTTCTTTGCATGCCCTGAATAGCACTAGAAGGGAATGCATGGCCTGAGAGACTGTGTAGCAGAGAAGGGGATGCTTCCTTGTGTTGGGTGTGTAAGTGTTTAGAGGTCAGGCTAGATCCGGTGTGGGTGATCATAGCTCTGGATTGAGCTCACTAGCTTAGCAGTCACTTTTTCCACTTCCTTGGTAGCCTAATAAACCCAACTGTGTTGGCTTGGCTGAAGTTTATTGTATCCTCGACTATGGGTGAAGTCTGCTAGTGTTCCTTATTCCTTGGGGAAATCATGCCCAACTCGGGGATGAGAGTGCTACTGAGAGATTAAAGAGCGCACTAGCCTATGGTTGGGTGGAACGTTGCAGCGGCATAGCTAGTTGCAGGACAAGCTCTTTCAAAGATAAGTATTCTTGTGTATTTAAATTCCACAACTGTATATTGTTATGAAATTATATGAACATGTTAAATGCTTGAATGTATTGAATGAACGAATTATGCTTCTGCTGTAGATTGTATTATGCATCTGTTTATACTTAGGTATGTTTTTATTTCAAAGTATATATATATATATATATATATATATATGTTCATGGGGCTTAGATTGCCGGAGTTGATAGATGTTGTCGCGTCCTCTCCGCCCAGTAGAGGGTTAGGGACGTGACATTGACCACTTAATTTTTCAAACTGCATGGATTTAATGATGTTATTACTCTTGAAATTGCTATATTTCTCAATCCATTGGAGGAGAATGGATTTGTCACAAAGGTGAGAGGGATGCAAATTGTATTAAATGAAGTCCCCTTAATTGACATCGCAAGGATTCCAAGGGAAAAATCTTGGGACAAAGATGAAAGAGAAATGGAAAATTGAGAAAAGAAATACTATTTCAAAGCCTGTGAAACATATGAGGAGGATAAAATGGAGTAAAGAGAGAGGCCTTTCCAAGCCCATGGGATAAAGTTGCAACTTTAAGGCCTTAAATATATATCATGTACATGAAGGTTGAGTATGGTCCATGCTTATCATTTGAGCTTTTTGAATATATTAAGAAATCGTTCTCATCAGGATCTAGAATTGAATATTAGTATCCCCACTTCCTATTACAATATTTGGAGGATGTGAGTCTCGAGGTAAAGCAAGGAAGGAAGGATGCACTGGTGCATCACTGCCTCATTAAATTGATCATATGTAAAAAACTAGAAGATCAATTTCCCAAATTGTAATGGAAGGAATTTGTTAATATGCCAGTGAATAATGTTCAAATACAAGGAAAAAACCTCAAAGTTAAACCTCCTACTGCTGTAGAGAAGAAAAAAAAGGAAGCTCAAGTTGTGTCCTCTACTAGAGCCAAGGCTCAAAAATATCCAGTTGGGCGATGAGGATGAACTAATGAGAAAATACTCTCGTCAACTTAAAAGGGAAGATGTGGAACTCCTCTGGGAGGGTTTATAAATTCATAATATTATCAAGAAAACTTAGGACATAGTCCCAATATTTCAAAGGACAAAGCATATCCACAAATGAAGACACATCAAATCCTACAAAGCATGGATCAATTCACATAGAAGATGAAGTAGATCATGTAAACAATGACTCATCTCATGCAAGAAAATAGAACTTTATGAACTACGATCAAGACCTCACCAATAGAGCAGAAGCAAAGTCAATACAGGGGAAAGAAGTGCAATTAAAAAGGTTAATGACAGAATTGGACAAGGCTAAGCAAGAATTTCTAGAATGGAAATCAATGGCTAAAAAAATGTTGAGAAGACTAACAAAACTGTATCATCTTTTCAAGAGATAGTCATATTGCAAGAAAATATCCAAATCTTGAAGATCGACACTTGGATAATAAAAAGCGCCATGAAGAATAGAATAAGGAAATAAAGGAAGAATCACGAAATCCCAAAAGTGAATTATTGGAAAGAACTCAGAGGATTGATGAATTAGAAGGTACCATGGCCAGAATGATTAAAATATTCATTGATATGATGAGTTGTCGACCTCTTTCCAAGGTCTAAACGGCATAGAAATGGTATCGATTTCAGTTTCTAAAGAACCAACTACCATGTGAAATAGACACTCAAAAAGACTTCGTGGATGTCTACCAACAAAGAACATAAAAAGAGGACCTCTTGAGCAAATTTTATATGCATAATTACGTGTTTCCACATCCACACAAATGATCCCTAAACCCATATGTAGGAGATGTGCAACTAAGGGCATTGTGTTCCCGGCGACATAATTAGCTCAAGAGGGAACAAGAAATGTTAATCTATGACAGGCAGAGGAATGGGGCAGCAAATTATGGATCATCGTTGAGGTTGTCAATCCTAAGGAGGTCATTAAATATCACAAAATCCTATGTGCGGATAAAGAACTAATCCCAATCTTGGAAGAGAAGCAAATAGGGGTTGTAGCCCTCTTTGAAGAAGTGATTTGGGAAGAGAAGGAACGGGTTCTTGATGCTTTCCAAGATAAGTGGAAGAGACTCTCACCTAAGCTAAAAGAGAGGGAGCCACACTCCCCTATTGGCCTGCAAGAAACCCTACTTGGAGCTCAATTATAAAAAGAAACTCTACATAAGAAGAAATTAGGATGCATTGGGCTAAAATTCACTCCCCCTCTATTGCTTTCTCTTAATGCAAGACAAAACATGGATGCATATGAAGAAAAGAGAAATTGGAAACAAGAAAAGCAAACTACAGGTTACTACAGACATGGAGCTTCCACTAGGATCATCGCATATGATGGAAAAGAGGTATATGCAGGACAGCCAAGGCCTTGAAAGCCAAGAGAATGACAAGCATTTTTGTTGCACAAGGATATGCAACCCTCCAGTTGGGGGGAGTGATGAGCCTCACTTTTGGTAGGTTGTGTTATCACTCTAGAAAACTCTTCTAGGTTGTAGCTCGAGGATGCCTGGTAACTTAAATGTTTTTATAGTTTTTCTAAATGTATCAAGTCAGATGACCTAAAGTACATCACACGCTCTAAACATGAATAAAACTCAATCAAAAGATAAGGCTTCTAACTACCAATGTTCATAGGTTTGATTATAGGGTGAAAAGATGGAGAACTTACTATGCTGGCAAATTTATATATAAAGCAATTACATATAAATGGCTAATCACAACAAGGAAAATTACTTGTAATTCAACTCATCAACATATAGATAGGGTGACAGCTATCAGATATTAAATAACATGAATAAATCTGAATCAGACATTCAAGCACAAGCACAGAACAGAGAAGATATGGAAACTCAACATATAATAGAAAAAGAGCTTATATTAGATGATGAATAACATGAGAAGCTTGATAATAATAATGGTCTAAAGGTCCCCGCAGTCGAACCCTTGCTTCAACATAAGTCTTAGGCTTTATAGCCTTTACAAAAATATTCAGATCCTGAAAAGTTGGATCTGATTTACTAAAAATAGATAAATGTTTTTTGTAAAATTAGGTCAAAAACCCTAATTTAAGTACTAGTATATCTAACTCTAACACTTGTTCACTCATTGAACTCTTTAATGATTGCAGTGAGTACTGAAGTAGAGTTGTAACCTGTCATCTGATAGATAAGCCACTGTTGGTAAAAAACAGGTAGGGTTTGTGACCCTTTTCTCCTTGATTGTATCCTCAAAATTGGAACAGACCTCCTCCAATCGTGCTTTTCAGCAAATTTCAGCTTTATATTTCATCCCTGAGATCGTTGTATTCGCCAAAACTGGTTCTGTGTGCCAAAATATCTTTTTGCACCCTTTTTGCTTTCAGTGTTTAAGGAAGCAGAATCATGGGTCTGTTAGCTGCTGAAAGCTCTGCTTTTGGTGGCTAATGAACCATTGTTGCGTCCGCCTAAGCCACCGAAAGCTCTGTTTCTGCGGAATTTTAATTAGCCTTCCAATCATCCCTTTTCAGCTTTGCTCATGTTCTTCTGTTGTTTCTTCAACCTACATAGGGTTTGGCAAAGCAGCAACATCATGAGCTGCCTCAGGACCTTGCAAGCTTGTTGTTGCCTCTAATATGGTTTCTAATGCAAGATGATCCTGAGAGCTAGGGTTTGAGTTTGAATTCTTCATCTGCAACCTCAAAAATCTGATCATCCTGTAAAGCCTGGTGTTGTCCTTCATAAACCTCAGATTCCTTTTTTGCAACAAAAAATACATACCTTTCATTTCTAATAGGGAATTATTCAATTGAGTGTTTTTCTTGGTTAACACTGCATTAGTTCTTTTTATCTCTCTCTAAAACTTCCAGTTCATATACTTGTCTTAACAACTGGTTGACTCTTTATGACCTAGGCTTGCTGGAGGAAGCCTTTTCCACTGGTTTACCCTAGTCTTCTTCAGGTGTGGGTGATGGGAACTCCTCATATTCTGGTACAACCTACTCTGTTAGGTCAACTTCTTCCTCCCTTTATTCTTCTGAGTCTGAGTAGGGTAAGTTCAGAATATTTCCACTTTGTGTTGGGACCTCCTTCTCCTTTCCACTAAAGTCCAGGTTTCTTTTAGCTTGGTTGGTTTTAGAAGTGGGAGAAGGTTGATCCACTGTTACTGGTGAGATAGCCCTCATTTTCCTTTTTCCACTCCTAGGGGTGGTGGATTTCTTTGAAGAGGACTTTCCTTTATCTTCTGGTTGTAGGCCTGTTTCAAACTCATTCCAGAATAAAAAAAATATGCCCATGCTATGTTTCTCCTTTGCAGCAATTATTGAACTATGAGTTGTATCAGGCCATGGTGAGATAACCTTCCTGCGATTTTAATGGGATGGTCCTTGACTTGATGGGCCATTTTGGTTAAGCTCTTGTGGAGGTAGAAAGGTAGGTTTAAAGAGCTTCTTTCTGTAAAATTGTTCATCAATTTGAAATGATATATCATCACCCTTTTATACCTACCTTCACAGGTTATATACACCAAGATTGCTTTCAATAATTGCTGCCACCTCTCCTCTAGCCAGATTGATGGAACACTTTTCTTCTATACTACATCTATGTGTTCAGGTTTTAAATATGATTTGAACTCCACATTTTTAGTAATGGTGGTCTTAAACCATTTCTCCCCGGTTCTTGGGAGTTCTGCTACCTCTGCAATTAGGGTTTCATCAACTTGGAACTCTTCCTTGCCTATTAATGCCTTAGAACCATCAAAAGAAAGAGCAAATACTTTTGCAACTTGCTGGTGTGAACCCTGTATTTTCTTACAGAACCTGTAACAGCCTACATCTTTGAAGAATTGGTAGACTTCTGGATATGACTCAAGATAGCTGATGTCCCCTAGTTCCTATCTGAGAACAGGTCCTCCTTTCTTCATCTCTGGACTGTGCTTCTAGTACCTACAAAAACCGAAATTCGAATTTTGTAAATGGAGATTAGCGCACTGGTTTCAGGGATGGCCTTGAGCAGTAAAGAAGCATGCAGAGAATGTGGAGTGTACTGAAGAGATGGTGCTAATTTTGAGGGTTTAACTACCCAATTGGTACTTGAATAAGATGATGGTGGATTCTAGTGATAACCTCGAGATAGCCAGCCTAGTAGCCATTTCCAACTGAGACTTGATGCTTCATAGAGGTTTTACTGCGGTTGTGGGACAGATGGAAGGAATATTAGGGTTTTGATTTCCATCAGTCATTTCAGATAACTAACAACCTTTTAGCCACCAATTTATGGTTTACTGCAGTCCCCCGGTCTTTTCGGTGGTTTAAAGTGCTAGATTATGACATGCCTCATGCTAACGAGTTTGATTTTGATGGACAAATAATCGTTTTTCTTTTTTGGCCTTTTCAGTGGTTAAGAGAATCTAAGGTTTAATTCGCAAGCTCCTGAAAGCGGGGCCTTTCGGTGGCTAATGAATCGTTTGTCCGTTCGCCTAAGCCACCAAAAGTTTCCTTTCCAAAAACATATTTAATTAGCTTTCGATGGTTAGTGTCTTCCTAGACCCACTTGCTAAGCTGCCGAAAGCTGGGCCTTTCGGTGGCTAATGAACTGTTGGTGAGTTTGCCTAAGCCACCGAAAGTTCCCTTTATAAAAAACATGATCAACAGGCTTTCGGTGGTTAACGTGGTCTCGAGTCGAAACTGTTAGCTGCCGAAAACTGAGCTTTTCGATGGCTAATGAACTGTTGGAAAGTTTGCCTAAGCCACTGAAAGCTAAAACTTTCAAATTTCTTGAAAAACAAAGCACCAGATATTCCAACTTTGTTAGTCACCCAAACATCTTTCATAATATGACCTAAAATATTCATTACTATCAAAAAATAAATTGTCAAAGTGGACTTATTGAAAATTGATTTATTTAGGAGATAGCATCTAGCTCCTACTCAGGGATGGGAACCTCCCTGTGAGGTCCCAAGAACCCCAGACCAAAATGTTTTTCCTGAAAAAAAATAAGAATTAAACCTATCTTCTATTGTTCCATTGGGCATGGAGTTTATTTTGTAAGCAAAAACAAACTACTAGCTAATATTTTACAATAACAAGGCCTTAAAGCCTCAGATAAAATAGAATTTCAGAAATCGCTCATTTACTGGGCCATCAAACACCTCCTCTCCTTCCAGATTTTGCAATTTGAAGGTGTTGTTCTGTTGCACTTGAGCTATCACAAAAGGGCCTATCCACAGAGAGTCAAACTTTCCATACTTTCCCTTGTCTTGCCTGATAGTATCCCACTTGAGGACCCAATCTCCAACCTGAAAGTTGTCTACTTTTTCCCTTTTGTCAAAAATAATCTTGATCTTATGTTGATGAGCTTCTAACATTTCCATCACCTGTTCCCTGACTTGCTGCAACTCCACCAAATCAAGCATCCTCCTCACCATGTCATTTGGTTCGTCATGTTCCTCCTGAAATAATTTTACAACTGGCAGAATTAGCTGAATGGAAAAAATGGCCTCAGTACCATAAACCAACTTGAAAGGAGAAGTCCCTACGGATCTCTTGTCAGTCGCTCTATCAGCCCATAGAGCAAACTTTAGCTTAGAATTCGAGCTTTTTTTATTAGTCTCCAATAGTTTTCTGATGGTCCTGACTAGGATTTTATTGGATGACTCAGCAAGGCCATTGCCTTGAGGGTAATAGGAAGTGGAATGCACCAGCTGAATGCCCATTGACTCACACATGTTAACCAATGCCCCGGATTTGAAAGATGGTGCATTATCAGTCACTAGCCTTGCTGGGAAGCCAAACCTGATAAATATGTTCTCATATAAAAACCTCATGATAACCTGGTGAGTGGCATTCCTTGTAGGTACTACCTCTATCCACTTGGTGAAATAGTATGTGGCTACTAGGATCCATTTGTGCTGACCATTGGATGAAGGATTAATTTCACCTATGAAATCAAGACCCCACTGCTGAAAAGGACCATTCACTACAATAGGTCTAAGGGGCAATGATCTGAGCTACTGCTTCCCTATGAATCTTTGGCACTTGTCACAGGCTCTCACAAAAGTACACACATCAGAGAGGAGAACAGGCCAATAGTACCTAGCCCTTAGAATCTTGTGGGTTGTGGTCTTACAATAATGATGGCCTCCACATGTGCTTGAATGAAACTGATGCATGAACTGAATTGACTCTTCTTTATCTAAGCGTCTCAACAAAACACCAGACAGATCTTTCCAATACAGCAATTTATCAATTACACAAAATTTAACAGACTTAAGTTTAAGAGCCCGTGCTTGATTTAGAGTAAGTCCAGGGGGGACTTCTAAATTTTGCAGGAAATGAATAATACCTGAATACCACTCACATGAGGACAAGTTCTCAGCTACTTTTTTACTATCATTCTGCTCCTGAATTGCCTCTGCTGTTGTTTCTGCTGCTATCTCTGTCTGCATGTTAGCTGAAGTTATACCAATAAAATTCATTCCCAAAAGATCACAATTTTCTTTAGCCATGAGTTTAGCTAGACCTTGGCCTTTCATTAACTTGGTGGGCTTTACTTCTATGTCAAACTCAATAAGCTTCGAAATCCATTTAGCTTTCTTTTCATCAATGTCACGCTGAGTTAATACATCCTTTACAACAGCCGAAGGGACATAGGCAAGGACCTTGGCATGTAGAATGTAAACCCTGAAGGCTTTCAATGACTTGATGAGAGCATAAGCCTGCTTTTCAATGGGATCATATTTTAGTTCAGCATCCCTCAATGTCTTGTTGAAAAAGGAAATAGGGTGATCAAGGCATTCATCATCTTTTTGTAACAGCACAGCTACCACTGTGTCATAGGATGCAAAGGAGAAAATGCAAAACCCTTGGTGTAGTCTGGACTAATCAGAGTGGGAGCTTCCATGATAGCCTTCTTGATGTCCTCAAAAGAGCTTCTTGCTTGCTCTGTCCATTTGATTTCAGCCTCCTTTCTTAACATAGAGGTTGTGTGTTTTACCAACTTAGAAAAGTTTGGGATAAACCTCCTAACAAATTTATCTTACCCAAAAATCATCGAATATCTATTTTTGACCTAGGTATGGACAACTTCTGGATTGCTTCAACTCGAACAGGATCAATCTTCACACCTTTAGCTAAGACTATGTGACTTAGGATTTTGCCCCCACTGAGTGCAAATTGAGACTTCTTCGGGTTCAGTGATATCCCAAATTTTCTACATTTGAGAAATACCCTTCTTAAGTGCTGCAAATGTTCTTCATAGCTGTGGGAGTAAATAGTGAGGTCATCAAGGTATATGAGAACAAATTTGTCTTTCAATCCTACAAAAGCTAGGTCCATGGCTCTCTGAAAAGTGGCCCCAGCATTCATCATCCCAAATGGCATTTTGGCATACATGAAGGTGCCAAAGGGGGTGGTAAACACAGTTTTTTCTTGGTCATCGGGGTGCACGGCAACTTGGTTGTATCCAGAGAAACCATCCAGGAATGACATGACACTAGCCCCTGAGACTTTTTGCAACAGGTGTTCCATCTTGGGTAGTGGATAGTTATCTTGTTTGGAACATTTGTTCAAGTTTCTGAAATCCACACATAACCTAATCTCCCCGTTCTTCTTCCTTGCCACCACTAAATTTGCAATCCATTTGGAATACGTGAGGGGAATTATGATTTTAGCTTTAAGGAGCTTTTGGATTTCTTTTCCAATCACAGGCAGTGGGAGAGGACTGATGGGTCTGAGCTTCTGCTTGAAATGGACGGTGTCCTTCTCCAGGGGAATCCTGTGTTGGATGATACTAGTGTCATAGGTTTTCAGGTCACTGTATTCCCAAGCAAAGATATCAGCAAACTCTTTTATCAGACTACAAAATTTTGACCTCTGATCAGCAGTCAACTCAATGGACAGATTTATGGGTTTTGGATGACTTTGGCTACCTATGTTTTGCTCTTGGACAGCAGGATCTTTCTCCTTCTTGGTAGGTTTAAAAGGGACATCATTATGATCAAATAGCTCTTCCAGGGGTACCAGACCTCGAGGTATATAATTGCTAGGTAATTGAACAATGTTCTAATCACCTACTTTATCCTTTAACTTGAGCTTCTGGGATTCTTCCATATTTAGGTTTTCTTGATCAATATGCATATCAGAGAATTCATCTACTACCTGGAGGAATTTACTAAGCTCACCATCATTCTCAAAAACCTTCCAAAATTTTACATTGTCGGGTAGGGATGGCCTGTACTTGACTTGGATATCATAGCTCAGCTTAGGAGGTAAAAGGGGAACAAACATACTTGCAGAGACAGCAAGGGAATCAGCCAGATGACTCATAGCCCTAGTTACATATGAGAGTTCAAAAAACATGAAGGAGTCCCTGAGTTTCCATACCTCATCTATGTATGCCTTCAATCTGACATTTTTTGCTTGAAAAGTATTGTTCCCCTGCTATATGATGAGATCTGCATCTCCAAAGATCTTTATGCACATGATTCTCATTTCTTTAGCAGCCTTCACTCCCAGTAGCAACGCCCTGTATTCTGCTATGTTGTCAGTAGTCTTGAAATCAGCTTATAAGACAAATGTATTGAAGGAGAAATCAGGACTATTCCTGCACCTGCTAAGGCTTGAGTACTGGCCCCATCAAAAAACATGCTCCATACAGAGGTGGTTACCTCCTCAGGTGGCTGATAGGTAGGCTTTGTAAGTTGTATGGATGTTGGATGGGAATCATCTATTTGTAGGATGCATGCCCCAAAGTTTGTGTCTACTGCATATATTGGATGGTTTATAGAGTTTTTGGCATTACTGATGATATAGGTGAACTGGTTCTCTCTGTAGAGTCTCTTGGTATCCCCTCCAAACATTGGAATTGTAGCATATTTAAGGTCCATCTGAAGGGTACCACCCAGCCTTTTACTCCATGAGCGAGACAAAAGGAGGCCAAACTTAGGTGGGATATCAGCTACCACTATGTCCATCACTATACTTTTTGAAGGAAGCTAAGAGAGGTTTATGACAAGGTCTTTGATGAGGCCCAGACATTTGACCTTCCTGGAGTCAAATGAGAACACATCATGGTAGGGTTTTGTAATGCTGAGGCCAAGCTCATCCATCACAACTTTTGGCATTAAGTTATGGGAAGCTCCTGAGTCCAGCAAACAGTTATGAAAGATTTTATTATGGATATTCAGAGATATGTAGAAAGGTGGGAAAGACTCATCCAGCTCTTCAATCATAGGGCCTAGGATTACTGTGGGCTTATCATCTTGCAAGTCCACAAAGTCAGCATCTAGGGGAGTTCTTGGCTGAAGGGATTTCAGTATGGATGCCTTGAAGGCCTCATTCTTCACCAGTTCTATCAAGGGAAAAGGGATTTTTAACTTCTGAATTTCTGACTCAAGATTGAAATCAAAGGACAATTTTTCAGAAGTTCTTACCTCTTGTGGTGTGGCTTTGAGTTGAATAGGATCATGAGCTAGTTGTTGTAATGGCCTTTGCTGTTGTTTTGGAGGAACAGTCATCTTCTTTGCAGGAGCAGCAATCTTCTTAGCCTGAGGAGCAGGCTACTTTGTAGGGGCAGGAGTCTTCTTCATAGGAGCAACAATTCTAGATCTCAAATTATAACCTTCTTGATCATCTGCGTGATACAGAGATTCTTCCATGCTTTGTTCATTTATGAGGGCTTCCTCATAGTCTGCTTGTGTCAGAAAAGAGAGATCTACTTCATCCTCGATACTAGTGATATTGTCTTATGCCTCTCCTTCCTGAGTGAACTCTGGTTCTTCTTCTAGTACAGCATTCTGAAAAGGAGCCCTGATCCTTTGATCCTCAGCTTGATTCCTATCCCTTTGAAGGATCTGAGCTGGTGGGTTGTTTCTTCTGTAAGGGACAAAATTAGGGTTTATGTTAGCAAAATCATTTGCCCCTTTACCCCTCACAAGTATTTGCTCTCGGTCTTTTAGTCTAGACATTTCAACTGTCAGACTGTCTAACATTTTGGCCATTTTCTCCATCTTGTTCTCTGATGAAGAAGCCCCTAGAGGATCTGAGGGTTGCTTCTTTCTGTCGATTTTTCTTTTAACCTTCTGAGATGCAACGATATTGGATTCCACTTCAAAGGAAGCATCTTGCATGAGTGACAGAGAAGCTGATCTTCTTTCTCTGAGAAGAAGACAGAATTCTGAATCAAAGGCATTGGCATAGGTGATTTTGGCTGTAGTGTCAGTTGGCTTGATCTCAGCAAGGATCTTGCTGAACATCTTGTTAAATCTTTTGGTGAAGTTAGAAACAGACTCACCATTCTCTCTCTTCAGGTTGATAAACTCAGTGATATAGTAGAGGTGGTCTCTTCTCTCCCGCCAATGCTTCAGAAATATGTCATTTAGGGCTTCAATGCCTGCTATTGATCCAGCAGGCAGCGCTTTGAACCATTTCCTAGCCTAACCATCTAGGCTTTGCATAAAAACCCTAGTCCACACATCCTCTTATTCAATGTTTATATTCTCAGCATAACTGTAGAATGCCTCTAAGTGTTCTTCAGCAGTGAAATCTCCCTCTCCAGTAAATTTAGGCATGTATTTGAGATAATCTCCAGTAGGCATAGCAGAGAGGGGGTTAGGCAAATTCAGAGGGGCATACCTAGCTACAAGGATCCTTTCCATTTTGGTCAGAGGGGAAGCCATGTTGGAAATGGGTATGGAAAGGGCAGAAGAAGATTATGTTGGTGTGGATAGAAGCTGAGAGAGTGTTTGCGGTAAATTTATCTCAGTGGAGTCGCTAGGGATGGAATCTACACAGGCAGCAATGCTTGAAGATTCCTAAAAAATTTCTGGTTCAATTAAAAATTCCTGAGAATTATATGTTTCAACAAAAGGAGATTGAAATAGAGGTCTATTTGATATAACAGCAGAACTACCTCTTGAAATACCTGATGTGGCTTCACTTGCAGCTCTGGAGGTATGTCTGAGTGAAGCCCTAGCTCTTCTTAGAATCTCTTCTGGATTTGAAACAGGTGTTACTGGTGGCCCTTGAGGGTTTGCTCTGGTACTTGGTATTCTTGAAGCCACCTTATTCCAATGGAGTCGTCAGATAGATGATTACAACCAAAATAATGTCCAGACTTTGTCTATCATCAAAGTAGGATCTATGTCGTCTCCTAGGGAAGCTGAGCTTCAATCTCCTCTCCTCGGCAACAACGCCAATTTGTTATCACTCCAAGAAACTCCTCTAGGTTGTAGCTCGAGGATGCCTCGTAACTTAAATGTTTTTATGGTTGTTCTAAATGGATCAAGTCAGATGACCTAAAGGACCTCACACGCTCAAGACATGCATAAAACTCAATCAAAAGATAAGGCTTCTAACTACCAATATTCAGAGGTTTGATAATAGGGTGAAAAGATGGAGAACTTACTATGCTGGCAAATTTATATATAAAGCAATTACATATAAATGGCCAATCACAACAAGGAAAAGTACTTGTAATTCAATTCATCAACATACAGATAGGGTGACAGCTATCAGATATTAGATAACAAGAATAAACCTGAAGCAAACATTCAAGCACAAGCACAGAATAGAGAAGATATGGAAGCTGAACATATAATAGCAAAAGAGCTTATAATAGATGATGAATAACATGAGAAGCTTGATAATAATAATGGTCTAAAGGTCCCTGAAGCCAAACCCTTATTTCAACATAAGTCTTAGGCTTTATAGCCTTTACAAAAATATTCAGATTCTGAAAAGTTGGATCTGATTTACTAAAAATAGATAAAATAAATGTTTTTGCAAAATTAGGTCAAAAACCCTAATTTAAGTACTAGTCTATCTAACTCTAACACTTGTTCACTCATTGAACTCTTTGATGACTGCAGTGAGTACAGAAGTAGAGCTGTAACCTGTCATCTAATAGATAAACCACTGTTGGTAAAAAACAGGTAGGGTTTGTGACCCTTTTCTCCTTGATTGTATCCTCAAAACCAGAACAGACCTCCTCCAATGGTGCTTTTCAGCAAATTTCAGCTTTATGTTTCATCCCTGAGATAGCTGTATTCGCCAACACTGGTTCTATGTGCCAAAATATCTTTTTGCACCCCTTTTTGCTTTCGATGGTTAAGGAAGCAGAATCCTGGGTCTGTTAGCTGCCGAAAGCTCTGCTTTCGGTGGCTAATGAACCGCTGATGCGTCCGCCTAAGCCACCGAAAGCTTTGTTTCTGCAAAATTTTAATTAGCCTTCCAATCATCCCTTTTCAGCTTTGCTCCTGTTCTTCTGGTATTTCTTCAACCTGCATAGGGTTTAACAAAGCAGCAACATCATGAGCTGCCTCAAGACCCTACAAGCTTGATGCTGCCTCTGTTAGGGTTTCTAGTGCAAGATGATCCTGAGGCCTAGGGTTTGAGTTTAAATTCTTCATCTGCAACCTCAAAAGTCTGATCATCCTGTAAAGCCTGGTGTTGTCCTTCATAAACTTCAGATTCCTTTTTTGCAGCAAAAAATACATACCTTTCATTTCTAGTAGGGAATTATTCAATTGAGTGTTTTTCTTGGTTAACATTGCATTAGTTCTTTTTATCTCTCTCTAAAAATTCCAGTTCATATACTTGTCTTAACAACTGGTTGACTCTTTGTGACCTAGGCTTGTTGGAGGAAGCCTTTTCCACTGGTTCACCCTGGTCTTCTTTTGGTGTGGGTAATGGGAACTCCTCATATTCTGCTGCAACCTGCTCTGTTAAGTCAACTTCTTCCTCCCTTTCTTCTTCTGAGTCTGAGTAGGGTAAGTTCAGAATATTTCCACTTTGTGTTGGGACCTCCTTCTCCTTTCCACTGAAGTCCAGGTTTCTTTTAGCTTGGTTGGTTTTAGAAGTGGGAGAAGGCTGATCCACTGTTACTGGTGAGATAGCCGTCCTTTTCCTTTTTCCACTCTTGAGGGTGGTGGATTTCTTTGAAGGGGACTTTCCTTTATCTTCTGGCTGTAGGCATGTTTCAAACTCATTCCAGAATAAAAAATATGCCCATGCTATGTTTCTTCTTTGCAGCAATTCTTGAACTATGAGTTGTATCATGCCATGGTGAGATAACCTTCCTGCGATTTTAGTGGGTTGGGCCTTGACCTGATGGGCCATCTTGGTTAAGCTCTTGTGGAGGTAGAATGGTAGGTTTAAAGGGATTCTTCCTATAAAATGGTTCATCAATTTGAAGTGATATATCATCACCCTATTATACCTGCCTTCACAGGTTATATACACCAAGATTGCTTTCAATAATTGTTGTCGCCTCTCCTCTAGCCAGGTGGATGGAACACTTTTATTCCATACTACATCTGTGTGTTCAGGTTTTAAATATGATCTGAACTCCACATTTTTAGTAATAGTGGTCTTAAACCATTTCTCCTCAGTTCTTGGGAGTTCTACTACCTCTGCAATTAGGGTTTCATCAACTTTGAACTCTTCCTTGCCTATTAATGCTTTAGAACCATCAAAAGAAAGATCAAATGCTTATGCAACTTACTGGTGTGAACCCTGGATTTTCTCACAAAACCTGTAACATCCTACATCTTTAAAGAATTGGCAAACTTCTGGATGTGACTCAAGATAGCTAATGTCCCATAGTTCCTATCTGAGAGTAGGTCCTCCTTCTTCATCTCTGGACTGTGCTTCTAGTACCTGCAAAAACCAAAATTCGAATTCTGTAAATGGAGATTAGCACGCTGGTTTCAGGGATGGCCTTGAGCAGTAAGGATGCATGCAGAGAATGTGGAGTGTGCTGAAGACATGGTACTGATTTTGAGGGTTTAACTACTCGATTGGTACTTGAGTAAGATGATGGTGGATTCTAGTGATAACCTCGAGATAGCCAGCCTAGTAATCATTTCCAACTAGGGCTTGATGCTTCGTAGAGGTTTTACTGCAGTCGTGGGACAGATGGAGGGCATATTAGGGTTTTGATTTCCATCAGTGATTTCAAATAACTAACAACCTTTTAGCCACCAATTTATGGTTTACTGCAGTCCCCCGATCTTTTTGGTGGTTTAAAGTGCTAGATTATGACATGCCTCATGCTGACGAGTTTGATTTTGATGGACAGATAATCGTTTTCCTTTTCTGGCCTTTTCAGTGGTTAAGAGAATCTAGGGTTTAATTCGCAAGCTGCCAAAAGCGGGCCTTTCGGTGGCTAATGAACCGTTGGTCCGTTCGCCTAAGCCACCAAAAGTTTCCTTTCCAAAAACGTATTTAATTAGCTTTTGGTGGTTAATGTCTTCCTGGACCCACTTGCTAAGCTACCGAAAACTGGGTCTTTCGGTGGTTATTGAACTATTGGTGAGTTCGCCTAAGCCACCGAAAGTTCCCTTTATAAAAAACATGATCAACAAGCTTTTGGTGGTTAACGTGGTCCTGAGTCGAAACTGTTAGCTGCCGAAAGTTGGGCTTTTCGGTAGCTAATGGACTGTTGGAAAGTTCGCCTAAGCCATCGAAAGCTAAAACTTTCAAATCTCTTGAAAAACAGAGCACCAAATATTCCAACTTTGTTAGTCACCCAAACATCTTTCATAATATGACCTGAAATATTCATTACTATCAAAAAATAAATTGTTTGAGTGGACTTATTGAAAATTGATTTATTTAAGAGATAACAGGTTGATTACCCATTTTCACGCGATCTAGGATCTTAGCAAGGGAAGAAGGCTTAGGATGTGCGACATATGGATAAACCTTGTGATAATTAAATCTTAAGGCTTTGGCATGCATGATCAATGAATTTAGTGATAGTTGTATTTTTCTTGAAATATGGTTGTATTTTTTTTACTAAAACTGAATTTAACTTACTATATTTTTAAATATTAAATTCAATGCATACATGTAAAAAACAAAAAAAAAATGCATTGTTGAAATCTATGCATTGAGTCAAAAATACAAGGTGTTGGTTAAGGTGTTGTCCCTCTCTTTGCTCTGACTTCTAGTAATTTCAGTAATTGGATTAACCAGATTGCATTTGAAGTTATGAGATTGCATGGGTACAAGGAAGAAGCTGGACAACAGCGATCGTTAACTGGGAAAAGAGTCAACGGCGCAGGTCATTAACTGAGCGAACTAGGTTTAAAATCTAGGATATCCCTCAAGCTCAGTCAAGCCCAAGTTCTGTCCCATATGGCACACTCACCCAAAAGTCAGAATCGTGATGTGAGTGATTACTGAAAGATAGGGGTGAATGCTCCGAATTTTATTTTTTGTTCTTTTGTATAAATAAGATTCGAGGCCACATCCCATCCCTAGGGTAGTTAGTGGATATAATTTTGATACATTTGAAGTTCATACTATTCGCAACATTGTTTAAGTTTTGATACAGTTCATGATATGTAATCCATGTTTTATCAATAAAGAAGAACGTTGATCCTATTTGGGTAATTAGAGTCTTTGTAAGTTCTTGTACCCATCTTGGGGAGAACCCCCTCAAGACTATACAGGAACATTTGCATTCGTTTACATGTTTCATAGATAAGATTCAAGTTAATCGTGATTTCATTGCGTATTTCACATGCTATGTTTTTCCTGTAGTTTTCTGATAACTTTCTTGTAATACTATGAGCGGCATCTTGTGTATGGCCATCTAATTCTAGTATTCTGTTTCCAATATGTATTCATTAGTTTTGCCTATATTAGAAGTCTGTTGATTTAATATTATAATTGGGAATGTTTTATGAAATACTAAAACCAAAAAGTATTCCTTGATATTATTTCTAAAAATCCCTACACAGTGATTAGACCATCTTGATCCTCTTTCTCTTTCTCTTTAGCTTGAGAGTAGGATTGAGTATAGGAGGACTGGATCTGAAAAACATTATGGTTTAGCTAGTTGTCTTTTGTTGAATAGAAGTTAGATCCTTATGTGTTGCATATATTTTGCACAGTACCTTTAAAGTTTATACACTCCTTGGGTTGACAATTTAAAAGTTGAGTCTGGGATTCCAGCAATTATTGTTTGATAATCTTTAGCCCCACTAACTGCATTGACAATACATAAAATCCTAGATACATTATGGGGAAAGCATGCCCACTTTGAGATTCTTCCAACGAGCAGAGAATCTGTGATGATTAATTTTCAGAGCACCAACAAGATAAAAGTCTCACTTCAGACCGCGGTATATGGCAATGGCAATCTTCAAACCTAGAAGTTTAGGTCTCACTTATCTCATGACGGGCATCAACTTATTCTGTCGATTCGCCAACATAGGTATCATCCAGGGGACAGCATTCTTTCGAACAAGGACATAGGAAAGCCATTCATGGTAACACCAACACGTGCTTACCATGGTAGCCATAACATATCAGACTCAAAAAAAATCAAAACCTAAAACCTATCCCAAGTGCAATGCCTATCTAGATGTCAGACTCAAAAGAAATCAAAATCTGCAACCTATCCCAAATGCAAATCACCTATCTAGAGCCACAATCATTGGAAGAACATGGGCACCTTACCCAACAACCTATCACAGGTTCGGATCTGTTTCATTCAGTAAAGCTAGGGCATCACACCCGCTGAAGCTCTCTAACAATTTGGATTTCCCTAACCAAAGTTATAGATCAAACTGTGGAAGGTTATGTTAGATGGTACCTAAACCAAGAATTATTTTTAACACCAAATGTTATGAACCTGATATTTAAAATATCATAATAACCTGGACATGCAAGCACAACGAAGAGTACTTCAGGTTACTACATTAGCAAGAGATCAGGTATGATTTCCTGGGCAAGCTTTGTATCCTACATAATTTGAAGATTTAGCTCATGCAAGAAGCTCATACTTCGAGAATTGTTGGACATTTTGGCATTGACAAAACAGTCAAAAATATAGAGAGGTCTGTCAATTGGCCAACAGTTTGGCATTGACAAAACAGTTGAAAATATACAGAGGTCTGTCAATTGGCCAAAGATGCAAGAGCAGGTTTCTATGTTCATATGCAGGTCATATGATATACATCTTGAACTGAGAGAGAGTTTTCAGTGGCAAATGCAATATATATATTGCTAATTTGTCCGTGATTTGCAGACTAGCCCGCGGTATAAGAAACCGCGACCCGAGAGTATCTAAACCGTCAAAATCAACAAAATCAACCATGCAAAATATACATTATTTTAATTAATGCTGCATATAAAATAAAAATCCCATCAAACTCAACGAACTTATAATCCAAGGCTTTATGCTTACTGGGGTTCGAATCTGACGACGGTCTCAACCACTTAACCACAGCCCAAAGAAATTAACGCCTGTATTTTTAGAAACGTGATGAAATAAATTCACCAAAATTTATTTTTACCTCAACCTGTATATCTAAATCTCCAACCAATGGAACAAATTCTGCTCTTCGAAAACGATGTTAAAGTGCTCAAATAACAGACATGAAATACTCCACAAGAATTCGTCAACGTTAAAATATTTGAGTGGTGCTACACTAAAATTTTCTTCAACACACAGAATGAGTTTCTTATCCCAACGTTACTACGCATTATCAAGTTACCAAAGAAAATCTTGGCTGCCAACAAAATATCTAGTATTTCTAAGGCTTTGGATGCAGAAAAAGGCAAAGAGATAAGTCATGTCAACTATAAATGCATGCATATAAAATATTGGATTAAAGAGAAAAGTGAAGATGATTTTGGAACCAAAAAATGGAACCAGCACATAATCATCAAATACAGAGATAATTTTGGAACCAAAAAATGAGAGCAAAATATTCAGGTTAGAGATTCTGAGATTCTCTACTTCCAAATAACAGAATGTTCCACAACAATGTAAATGCCTTATATGTGACATAGCGCTTTCAATTTCACTCACTGAGCCATTAAATGTAGGCATTGTTCTAAAATTATACAAGCTATATCTATAAAAGTTAAAACACTCAAGATTCTCCATTGTTGCTACAAAGAGTAACAAGATCCATGAGGACACCATAGAGTGCTTCTAATGGTAAAGATCCCAAGAATTGTTTGTTTTCTTCTCCGATGACACCGTGATTATGTT
This sequence comes from Pseudotsuga menziesii, assembly GCA_001517045.1. Lineage (NCBI taxonomy): Eukaryota > Viridiplantae > Streptophyta > Pinopsida > Pinales > Pinaceae > Pseudotsuga > Pseudotsuga menziesii. The sequence continues at coordinate 519,845 of LPNX010646758.1, read as the reverse complement.
TTACCAGTCCATCACCAGCCCTAGAATCATTCAAAATCAACCACCAATTCACACAATATTCTCTTGGATCAATACTGGCAACTAAAGCAAGGCTGTCACTATCATCCAATTGGAATGATAGACTTAGATAATCTCTCTTAACTTTCATGCCCACCGCCAATGCCTCCTCATGAAGCCAATATATAAGTTGACTTGCTACCTGAAAAAACCCAATAAACAGATTACAAGGCTATAGAAAACAAAAAAAATGAGTAATTTCTGCTGGTACTTCTGGCTGATAATGACCATCAGCTAGACACAGCTGAAGTACACTGCATAAATATTATCATAGATGCCAATATATGACAAAAGCTAGAACATTATTTTAAATGATCTAAACATAACAGAATTACTCCTTTGCAGGCTAACATTACTTATGTCGGGCTTACAATTAATAGGTGTCATTTGTATTAAAAAAATTACAAAATACAAGCAAACCAGTGGAGATATAAGAACTGGAACGTGGGTTGTTTTTAAGCCAAATAGCAGTATGAAGAATGCTTCCTTGAAGAAGGGATCAGGCAAATGAAAGTGCATGAACTAAAATGCAACATCTGCAACAGGCATTACTCAGGTAATACTGATCTAAATGTTTTGTCAACATGTTTAAATTTGACTGCTCTTCAAAGAAAACATAGGAAATATTCAATGGGCCAAGACTACTTCAGACAGAGAGAAAGGGCTTTTCACGATGGGATAGAAAATATGGGATGGGCTTGGATTCGTCTAGGACAAACATTAAATTCCTGGGCATAACCTTTGCAGTCCAGGCCTCTACAACGGAACAGAGCTATGGTAACAAGTTGAGCAAATGGTAGAGAAGATCATCAGGTGTATACAGAAATGTATTCAGATTTTGGCTTCACGCTGGACTCCTTTGGCTCCCCTTTGGCTGCTACTTATTATCAATTGGCAAAAGTCATGTGCTGCTTCTTATGGGTGAAACCTGTAAGGGAAAAAAGGCTTCCACAAAGTAGATTGGGAGATTTGTTGTATCCGAGGAGACAAGGGACTCCCAGGGTATCGTTGATATTGACACCTGCAATCTGGCTCTCTATTCCAAATGGATCATCAAAGCAATGGAAGGTAAAGAGGCCTGGAAGGCTCTAACATGCAAATGTGTTCAGTCAGGAGCACTATGACAAATGTTGCTGAAGAGATTTTAGCTTCCAAGACATCTTCCTCCCACCAGTGCCCATTAACATTCGAGGCTTCTTTGTATCTTAAAGCATTTGGAAACCCTGGGAGCTTGTCAAATCACACTTGAGACTGAAAGGTGATCACTTCAGGGCAGGAGTCTCCTTCAATTATCATTCCATTTGGTGGAATCAGTCTTGGCAGAAAATGGAAGCTATCAACGGATAAACCGTGGGTCTCAATAGCACCCCTCTTCAAAAGATGAATTAAGATAGTAAAGGATATTTACTCCTAACCATGGAGAATTTAGATTCTTGGAACAAGATCCAAGACCAAGTTTGACCTAAGCCAATGCTGACAAAATGTTGTGGGTGTATGTGTATGCATGTAAATGTGCTTGTGTGTGCATGCAAATGTGCATGTGTATGTGGGTCTCAATAGCACCCCTCTTCAAAAGAGGAATTAAGATAGTAAAGGATATTTACTCCTAACCATGGAGAATTTAGATTCTTGGAACAAGATCCAAGACCAAGTTTGACCTAAGCCAATGCTGACAAAATGTTGTAAGTGTATGTGTATGCATGTAAATGTGCTTGTGTGTGCATGTAAATGTGCATGTGTATGTGTGTAGCTGAGACACCCTCGCATTCAAGCTTGGTGGATGGGAAGAAGGCAAGCTCTTCCAGAAATATAAGCAAGCAAATGGTCACCAATGGTTGGCCAACGTTCTATTGATTGATGGCAGAATTAATAAAGCCTAAAGCTTCAATCCAAGCTCTGAACTTGGTGTCAGACTTAAAATGATGATTAGGAAGGCCCCCATTGAACCCAAGAAAGCTTGCTTTGCCTATTCCTTAGTCTACAATTGTCGACCATTAGGTCACCTTTTATCTCATTTAGGGTTGCATGTGCCTCCTTCCATTTTTTCCGGTGGCTCAAACTTCACCAAGCACATTTTTGGTTCTATAAGAACACCCAAGTGGCCTAGAAGTGGGGCAAATCATTGTATGGTCAATTCCCCTCTTCCCCTATGAATTTTGAGGTTCAATCATGATACAATTAAGATAGGCATCCAGATTGGTTAACTATGGAGCCTCAAGTGTACGTGACACACAATAATGGTTTTCGAAAGACATAAATTGCATTGCATTGGGGACTTGTATTTTCAAAGACAGTGAGCCTTGAGGAGACCAATGGTGGCTTGGAGCTTGGTGGGAGTTCAACCTCTTTGCTATCTTTGTCAAAGGTTTCAACCTCTCCTGTATTCAGGGGTGTTCATTCCTCTTCCCCCTCTTTTCCTTGAGTATTTCATTCAATTTCCATAGTTTTCCTCTTTATGCATTAGAATCCTATCTTGTTGAGGAATCTCGAAACTAAGTAGAGTACCCTCTAAAACTAATCAAAACCCTAGGTGAACATTATTCTAGATTTTAATAACTAATACAGTCGCTTTCCTTCATCCTTTAACCTTCCCCCTTTGGCTTCTGACTGTCTTCATAAACCAAGTAGCGACTCCATTCCCTTCTTCCTCCTCTACCTTTATTGGTTGCAGAGCATCCCACGTACAATAGCATGGTGCTTCACTCTCGCCATCGTACTACATGTTCTTTCCCTTCTTGTTGACCATTAGGTCACCTTTTATCTCATTTAGGGTTGCATGTGCCTCCTTCCATTTTTTCCGGTGGCTCAGACTTCACCAAGCACATTTTTGGTTCTATAAGAACACCCAAGTGGCCTAGAAGTGGGGCAAATCATTGTATGGTCACTTCCCCTCCTCCCCTATGAATTTTGAGGTTCAATCATGATACAATTAAGATAGGCAGCCAGATTGGTTAACTATGGAGCCTCAAGTGTACGTGACACACAATAATGGTTTTCGAAAGACATAAATTGCATTGCATTGGGGACTTGTATTTTCAAAGACAGTGAGCCTTGAGGAGACCAATGGTGGCTTGGAGCTTGGTGGGAGTTCAACCTCTTTGCTATCTTTGTCAAAGGTTTCAACCTCTCCTGTATTCAGGGGTGTTCATTCCTCTTCCCCCTCTTTTCCTTGAGTATTTCATTCAATTTCCATAGTTTTCCTCTTTATGCATTAGAATCCTATCTTGTTAAGGAAACTCGAAACTAAGTAGAGTACCCTCTAAAACTAATCAAAACCCTAGGTGAACATTATTCTAGATTTTAATAACTAATACAGTCGCTTTCCTTCATCCTTTAACCTTCCCCCTTTGGCTTCTGACTGTCTTCATAAACCAAGTAGCGACTCCATTCCCTTCTTCCTCCTCTACCTTTATTGGTTGCAGAGCATCCCATGTACAACAGCATGGTGCTTCACTCTCGCCATCGTACTACATGTTCTTTCCCTTCAGGAGAAGATCCTCATCCTTGAATTGCAGTCACAAGATGGCCCACAATGGGCACGCATCTGGTGTTCCCTTGTATGGGTTCTTCACGAAGCTCTAATTCAAAATGGCCACAAGGACAGTCAAAAACTTATCTACTGAGGCCAACTCCTTTACCTTTCCCAATACTCTCTTACTGCTCAGCCCATAGTCACCAAACTCGGGATTGGCAATAAACCGGCGAGGCAAAAGAGTCAATGTTTTGAATCGGATCGGGAAAAATCGGAAAATTATAAAAAAAAATGTATCTACACATTTTGAATTAAAAAAGCATTTTTCATTGATATTTAAAAAAGAAAACACAAGTAGTCACTGTTCCTTCACTGCATCATGTAGAAACAACTCCAGCGGGAAACACCTCCAGCAAGCAAGAGAATGAAAAAACAGTAAAGAATTGGGCATTTAAAGTTTTCCTAGGCATGGGTTCCATGAAATCGGGAGTTAAACTTGCCTGGACAGTTTAAATCACAACTTTGACTTGCATTGACTGAGACAAACTCGGTCAACCCGGTCAACCCGAGTTTAACTCGGGACAGTTTGAATTGGATTGTTTAGTGACCGATTCAGATTTGGATAGGTAATAGCAATTTAGATCACAATTCCTGTGACATGGCTCAGCCTACCCTATGTTGAGCCTGACGACTGCATGAATCTCTAGAGTGTGCAGAGTGAGCAGGTGAGGGCCCTTCAGGAAGCACTTTGCTCATGGTACACAGGGAACTGATCCAGTGATCCATAAGCAGGTACATGGGCAACAATTCCATCTAGACCTTCTGCTTCTGCATCTAAATCTGTGGATAATATGGGACCAGACTAGGGAGCTATTGTGCCAGGGAAAAACTGTGTTGTGCTGTGAATTGTGAAAACATTTTCATTCCTTGTGTTTCAAAGATGATATAAAATATCAATTCTAATCCATTGCCATGTTCCATGAAATTCCGCAGCCTATGGTAGTCTCCTAAAAGGGATGACTTCCAAGTGATGTTCAACAGAAGTAACTGGTGACAAAGCTTATAAGCCTAGTCCCAGGAAGGTTGGGCATATTTGTAATACCAAAAATGATGCTTTAAAGTTTCATTTTTGCCACAAGGAAGACAAATGCAGTGGTGCATCCCTTGTGCTAGGATTTATCATGTTCGAGGAATGTTGGTCTTAATATAGATTCTCTCCGACCAGGATAACCTTGAGTTGGAAACTGTTGGACTATGTCATTGTTAAGTCCTTTATCTGTTGACATCAACAGGAAGGCTCCATGACTGTTGGAAGGAAAACATCATGACAGCAACTGCACCTACTGCTAATTTGCAATAATAATTTTATGGATCTAGATATGCCATTAATGAGATACTAACACCAAAATGACAGAATGTTGTTAAAACTATTTCACAGCAGAATCATGAGATTGTAATGTTAAAAAGGATAAAGTATTCTATTAACGTCTCCTTAGATCCGTTTGACCTGTCAGATATGTATTAAACCCCTTCGATGATGGAGGGAAACCAATTCTGGGAGGTCAAACAGCTACCTTCACACACACATAAGGGCTCTAGAGTCTACAGACTCTATACCCATCAGGGTTTGAACCCGGGCTGTTTGCATGGCAATGGCCCATCCCAACCACTAAACCACAGATCCATGGATCTTTTCAGCATGAATAGATGTTATCTGTGGTCACAGTGTTCTCCTACTTTTGTGCTATGCTTAATAATGTTGAAAGTATATGTTGGGAATATGTTGGTGTCTATGGGAGAAATGCTGGCCTATGTAAGCTTGGCAACTAAGGATCTAAATTTGAGTCAACGGTAAGTGATCAACTTACCTGAGCATAGTGAAGGTATGTGAGGCCTCTTCATGTAGCACTACCTATTATTTAATAGTTTCACAAAAAACAAAGGAAGGCTCAAAAAAACCATCCCATATCAGCAAGCACAGATCTTGTTCACAACCAGTGCCTAGTACTCTCATAGAATGATACCAGTTAATAGTGGCTGAAACCCACAGATAAAATCATTACAGCAGTTTGAATCTAAAAACACACTAAAATACATATTTAGATTGCAACTCTAGCCACACAACTCTGATCTAACAACCTAACACACAAGATATGAAACCATTACCTGCTGCAACAACATTGATGCAAGGTCTGACAACCCACAGTTGTATTCGTTTATTGAACATGCACCAGTAGGACTGCCCTTGAAAAGACAACCAACATTTGGTGTCCCTTCGGCCTCAATCGTAAGGGATTCATCATGCACAACTATTTTACAATAGAACTGTGATCTTATTTTTTTTCTTGCAATGCTCCATTCTGAAGCTTTAGCTTGTCTTCCATGTGTGACTGTCTGGGGAATGTCAAGATGAAGGTACCAAGCAGATATGCGAGCCTCCCAGGTAGGATGAGAACATAAATGAAGATACGGAACTCGTACCTGCAGATACAAGTATAGAAAAATAATAAGCACCATCATAGGCCATAGATTTTAATAATCACCTCCACAATATTAGACATTCCATATTTTCTCCACAATAAATTTATGTTTTCTAATCTTGCATAATTCATTTATAGAAATTATTCACCAGAGAAAATTCCACAAACCAGATTTTCCAACTCAGATATAACTTTGCTGCAGTAGATCCTATGGCTCAGTGTCATACAGAAGTGCCTCAAGAGGCCCTCAGTATCACCTTCTCGGCCTTCAGTTGGTCCAGCCACCATCGCAGTTTCCTTTATTTTAATGCTTCCATCAGCTTTAAGTGAACCATGAAATCTACTATGACTAGACCCTTGGCTGTCTATTTGTGAAAATACATTTTGATGAAAAACCTGTTCTAAGTACACCTCTAAACTGAGTGGATTTGGAAGTCGTTTCTTTAAAAAAGGAAGCTTAGAAGCATATGAACCATCTTTCTTTCTCATATTTCCATTTGATCCCTCACAAGCTGTGCCATCAACGTGCTGCTTTAAATCTATGTTCATCATCTCAACATCTGCCTCAATAGAATGATTGTTATCCTCCAGATCTCCTTGGTCAGAAGACGAAGGCAAAAGGCAAACAATGAGAGCCACGTCTGGACCTAAGCTCAGCTGGAGGAAATTCTCACGGATGCCAGTGACATTAACACCAGGCGATGGATGCAATGCTTCTCGAATTACCAATTCAAATACCTGCAATATTAAGCAAAAGTAATATGACACTTACTATTTAAATGCATGCTTCCTAAGAAAAATACAGATGCCCAATGATAGAGATGATAAGGCTCATATACAACATAGAATGTGCAAAAATTTAGTATTTTTCTTGAGAGACAAAAACCTGCTCATCACATATTGCATGCTGGATCTCTCTAAGAACTGAATGAGCCCCATTGGCTCCTTCATTAACACCTTCACCAATTCCCTTGGCCAATCCTTTGTCAGGATCCTGCTTTGTAACCACTGCTTCCTGTTGCAAGTCCTTATTAGGTAGAATGGTAGAAACATTGTCCTTAACATTCTCCCACAACCTGTGACCTGATTGACCACAATGAAACCCAACATGAAGTGCATGGGTTGATCTCCCTGGGAGGTGCACAGCCAGCATGCCAGATTGGTCTTGATCAATATGAACAGTGGACAATGAAGGCATTTGGAGTCCTGACATGAAATCAGTTGAAGAGTGATCAGACAAGTCAATTGTGAAGCCAGCATTCCCCCCTGGCCCAGCAGAAATAATCCTTTGCCGTTTTACTTTCCAATTACGTTGCAGCCTACCAGATCCACAAAACAGAAGGATCAGATGTAAAGAACTTTAATGGAAATAAAATATTAAGAATAATGAATCACCAGATAGAAATCCAAATAGGAGTGAATGTAATAGATGGTGATTTTATGTCTCTGAGAGACAACAGGCATTTCAGGAATTAAATATGGAGCATAAGAGTATTTAATGACCTCATTAATGCACCATAAAATCTTGCCTCCCTAGCAACTTGCTCTTCTAAAGCCTTGGCAGATTGTTTCAAATATTTGCCAACATTCTGCACATACCATTCAGAGTAAGAATTTAGACAGTGATTATCGTAATCAGTCTGAAAAGCATTCAATACCCAAACAACTGTTATTATTATTTAGACATATTTTAAAAAATCCTCAAACTGGCAAGAATGGAGCGAAAAACTCTAGTGCATTATTTAGATAATAAAAAAGTGTATCGATAATTATAAAACTAGAAAACAAAGAAAATACAAAAATATGAAAATGGAGTTATAACATTGAAAAAGTAATTAGTGCTTCCTCATCGTAAAAAACGATTGTCATTGTGAAAATCATCCTCTCCCACAACCAATGGGAACAGACACGTGGTGAAGACAAACAAGAAATGCTCTCGTTAGTTATCTAAGTCAGCTAACATGAGGACACGGGACACGGAGAACACGAGAATACAAGTGTCTGACATGGACACGGCAACCCCCGAAATTAGGATACGGAGGACACGTTTTATATATATATAGACATTCAGATCCAATTTTTTGTAAAAACTAGAACATTTATAAATATTCAATAGAAATTACAATTAATAGATTCAATACACATTACACATTCACAAATCACATTGCATATGTGAATGATAGACCTAACTTAAACCCCCATTAGCGGAAAGGGATAGGCCTCACTCCACTATTGAAACAAGGGAAAAAGGCTAGTGATTGGCTTCCCCCGCCCCCACTATTGGATGCCCGCAAGATGTATAAGAAAGCCAACCAAAATAGGACTATTTCTATTTGATTAGATTACATGGGTGGGGGGCACACCCTTTTATTATCTTTTCCCATTACTAGTAACTAAACAGTTATAAACATAATAATAAAAATAATTATAATATAATTAGGTTAATGAAAGGTCAAAGGGATAAGGTCAAAGGGCAGATATCCTTCACCTTGTAGGTTGTAACCAGTCAATGTGTATAAGTATAAATCATGACGCATGAGGCTGGTAATCATCATCATATCATCTTATTAGTCAAACATTATTCAATATATTTTATATATATTTGCAGAAATCTTTTGCCAAACAGTAATAACTAATAAACTAAAATCTAGTTATTGCATTTGGTAGTGTCAAAGCCAAACTTGGCCAATTCTGTGGGTTAATCCCTCAAACAACCAACCAATCTTGTCAGTTAAATTCCATAATCAGTTCAGGACACAATGTCAACAAGTGTTCGACACGTGATTTTTCATGTCCCGATTCCAAGACACAAAAAAACGTGTTTTTTTGTGTCCCCATTCTAGGACACGAAAAAACTGTTAAGTTTTTAATGGTTATATCAGATCTTATAACATTTAGCATCATAACAGCATAACCATAAACAAAAGGATCACTGAAAGATAGACAAGCACAGCCACACAAAAGAACACATAGATTTATCTTGGGAAACCCTCATGGGGAAGAAAACCCAGCAAAACTTCCTCTATTTAAGATGTATAAATATTAAAAAGTATAAGACAAGACCCAGATAGGTGCACCTCCCTCCAACAAGTATCTCTCTCTCTCTCTCCTATGCGCTACATCTCCTCTATTTATACTCTTTTCGTCACTTGACTTTTAACCTAACAAGTCGGCCCCACTTAACTAAGTGGTTCGACTTCACTTAGGAAGACTCAATACAATATTATATTATATTCATTAGGGTACTATTGATCCGACTTACAATGGAGGCTTTACCTCATGACTCTATGATGACCAATTACAATAGTAACACCGCGTCGGAGGAATAATAACATCTCCCTTGGGTTACATCAGTAAAATACATTTAGAATATCCTTTGAAGTTACAATATTCAACACTCCCCCTTAACGAGAAGGTTATTCTACTGACAACATCATCATAAACCATAGTTTTAAAAATCGGAATCGGTCGAGGGTCAACTCGGAATCGGAATCGGAATCGGTAATGAATCGGTCATAAATCAGCCGATTTGAATTTAATGAATCGGTTTGCTAAAAAATACATCAAATATTTAAATTTTAAAGAAAAACAACATTTTCAAGATTATAATCCATGATAAATTGATAACGAGTATTGAACAATGAAGACTGCCCTCTGCAAGTGCACACTGCAATCTTAAAAATGATAAACTGTCCACCCGTGACCCAACTATTAGGCTTCAGCACTTTGTTGTCCACACTCCAGCACTGTCCACCGGTGACCCAACTCAGCAGTGAGCACTGCTACTGTCCACTGTCCACCAAGTCCACCCAACTCGGCACTTCCCACTGCCACTGTCAACTCCTCTCAACTCGCTGGTCTGTCCACTAAGCACTCACTCAAGTCTCAAACAGCGAACACAAGTGACAAGAAATAATAGGATATTAGGAAGTGGACCGATACTAGTTTATATTTGTAGTTGGGTTGGGTAGTTGGGTTGGGTGGGGACTAGTTTAGGTTAGGGATAGGTTAGGTAGATAGGTTAGTAAAAATAAAAACAATATGAAACTTTAAAAAACAGAAAAAAATAGAAGTTGCCCGTAACCGGCCCGGTCAGACCGGTTAGTTACCGAACCGGACCGATTTGGTTACCAACCGGCTAGTTCGGTAACTAACCGATCACCGATCCGGTTTACCTGCCGGTTTGGTACCGAACCGGTGAACCGGTCAGACCGATTTTTAAAACTATGTCATAGACTATAGGAGAACAGAGAGACAATATCTGCAACATCATCAAGGTTATACATCTATAAGTCATAGGCAGTTTTCACAATCAGTAACAAGAACAGTTACTCTTCAATGTCTTCATCTTCTACACCACACGATCACTTGATCCTCTTTGCAGCAACGTTTTGACCTTTCGATCCTTCGTAGCAGCACTTCGATCTTCTGATCCTTTGCAGTAGTACTTCGATCTTCTGATCTTTTGTAGTAGCACTTCGATCTTCTCGATCCTTTGCAACAACACTTCAATCTTCTCGATCCTTTGTAGCAGCACTTCGATCTTCTCGATCCTTTGCAACAACACTTCAATCTTCTCGATCCTTTGTAGCAGCACTTCGATCTTCTCGATCCTTTGCAACAGCACTTCCATCTTCTTGATCCTTAGTAGCAGCACTTCGATCCTTTCAATCCTTTTGCAACAACACTTCGATCCTTTTGTTATCACATATATAGTAGCCAGGCTACCATATTCTATTTTTCAGATACAGTACATTTTTCAACCAGATCTCTTACACATAGTTACATATATCGACGATATATTGCCGACATCGCGATATATCGCGAGTCAATGGAGCCGACGATACATCGCCATCAAAATATCGCGATATTTTCCCGATTTTTCAATATATCGTGACACATTAAAATATCTTGATAAATTCCGAATATATCGCGATTCGATGGAAAATATCGGCCTGCTCATAAAAAATTAGTTTTTTTCGCCATAAAGAGGCCGCAGACGGGTTTTTCCGGTTCATTTGGACTTTGCGGCTTGGAGGAAGTGGAGCACTGACGTCTTGGGCGATTTTCTACAAGAGAGGAAGGGGGCAAAGGCAAAATATCAAGCTTCCATTACATTTGCCATCTAATCTGGTATGTATTCTTTGAAGTTTGAACTTTCATTCTGTTTTTTTTGCTTGAGATTTGTTGGTTAATGTAGATTTAGTGTAGGGTTTAGGTTTAGATTTAGTGTAGGGTGTAGATTTTCCATTACAATCATAGCCTATAGGGTTTTATCCTTTTAGGTAGGCCACCCTCCATTTCTTTGAATGTTTTAATAATTTCATTGTTTTCAAAATTTTAAAGAAGAACATTTTAAAATTTATTCGTTTTTGTTTGTTTGTTGTGGCATAGGTGACACAATGCCAAAGCCATTGGATCCAATGTGGGAGTATGGGCAGCCAATTGACCCTAATAATCGGCAAAGGTTGAATTGCACACTATGCGGGAAGGATATTTCTAGTGGAATTAGCCGCTTGAAATACCACCTTGCCAAAATTGTTGGGCATGAAGTGGATGTTTGTCCTGCTATTACCCCAGAAGTGATGCGTAATGCAAACCAATCCATTCTTGACATGGCTAAGAAGAGGGATGAGAAGGAGGAATTCAGAAATGAACTTGCATCTAGAACACAGTCACGAACCATGGGAGCCACAAGTGACATGCATTCCTTCTCCTCATCTACACAACCCCCACATTCCACTGTGCCTTCTTCAACCTCACCTTATGTGGCATCGTATTCGAGGCAACCTTCTGTTCGAACCATGCTCAAACAAAGGGAGAAGGAAGCGGCGGATAGAGTTGTGACAAAATGTTTTCTATGGGGTGTTGTGCCTTTCAACATGACCAAAAACAACCCCTACTATCATGCCATGTTTCCAGCTGCTAGTGCTGTTGGTCCAGATTATAGGGAGCCTTCCTATAATGATTTGAGAGGGAGACGCCTTGATGAGGAGAAGGTTGATTGCACCCGGAGATTAGATGAGCTCAAACAGTCATGGGCGGCCACCGGTTGCAGTGTTATGTCAGATGGATGGACTGATGGGAAGGGCAAATCCATTATCAATTTCTTGGTCAATTGTCCCAGGGGGACAGTTTTTATCAAATCTGTCGATGCATCTCCCTATGTTAAAGATGCACACTTATTATGTGATTTGCTGGATAAGTTTATCCAAGAGATAGGTCCACAATATGTTGTCCAAGTCATTACGGACAACGCTGCCAATTATGTTGTTGCTGGGAGGATGCTTATGGAGAGGTATGCAAGCTTGTATTGGACTCCTTGTGCTACCCATTGCATTGATTTGATGCTAGGGGACATGGGAAAACTTCCTTGGATCAAAGAAGTCATTGATTCAGCTCGAAGTGTGACAAAATATATATACAATCATACATATGTTCTTTCACTCATGAGACGCTTCACGAGAAACAAGGAGTTGATGCGGCCTGCAATCACACGATTCGCCACTTCCTTCATTTCTCTTCAGTCTATGCATAAGGTTATGATGGAGTTGCAGTGGATGTTTCTTTCTGATGAGTGGGCATCTTGTGTCTATAGCACCAAACAAGATGGGCAAGCCATTACTCGAATGGCACAATTTGATTTGACTTTTTGGGCACAATTGGAGGAGGTATGTGCCTTCAGTGAACCTTTGGTAAAGGTTCTTCGTTTGGTTGATGGTGAAAAGCCCGCAATGGGCTACTTGTATGAGGCCATGGATAGGGCCAAGGAAGCTATCCATCACTACTATGAGGACAAGGGGGAGGTGGGACTCACAAGACGAGCTGAACTATAGAGTGTGATTGATGAACGATGCTATAATACTCTCCATCGTCCCATTCATGCAGCAGGGCTCTACCTCAACCCTGCTTTCTCTTATGCATGTGGCTTTTAGTTTGATGCTGAGGTCATGGATGGCTTTTTCTAGTGTGTTCAGAGGATGGTGTTAACTCCCTCTGAGCGTGCAGAGATTTCTAGACAGATGGAGATCTATAAGATGTCAAGTGGCACTTTTGGCTATGACATGGCTATCCAGGATAGAACCACAAGGATGCTAGGTACAATTTGTTTAAAACTTTCAAATTTTGATCTCTTAGATTCTTAATTAATTAGTATTACCCTTTCATTTCTATGTTTTTTACTTGGTAAAAATTTAATACATTGTAATTTGTAATTTGAATTTTGTCTTATCGTTTACCTTCCTTGTTTTCTTTGTAGATGTGTGGTGGACTAACTATGGTCGCAGAGTCCCAGAGTTGCAAAAACTTGCCATTAGAGTGCTAAGTCAAAGTTGCAGCTCATCAAGGTGTGAGCGCAATTGGAGTGTCTTTGAGAAGATACACTCCAAGAAGCGCAGAAGGTTAGAATTTTCAATTTAGAAATGTTAAAGTTTAAACTTAAATTTATAATCTTTGCTTCTTTATAATTTTATTAATTTTAAATATAATTTATTACAATTTTGAATTTGAATTTATCATCATTTATCACCCCCTAACTATGGATCTCATACTAATGCAGGTTACTTTCTCAGCGCCTTAATGACATGGTTTATGTCTACTACAATCTAAGGTTGCAGGTGAAACAAATTGAGAAAGTGCCCAATTCAGATGCCATTTCATTGGATGACATTGACACTGCCAGCAAATGGAGGGTGGAGACGGAGGATCCTGTGATGGACGAGGCACCTGAATGGTTGGAGGAAGAGGAGGAGGATGATGCAGATCCGTCGGAGAAGGAAGGGAAAGAGGGGGATGTTGATGTTCCACTTCCAGAGGATGACTATGACTATGAGGACATTGAGGAGGAGGTTGATACTCATTTGCAGCATCGACCAACTCCAATGCCACCACCTCCACAAAGTCATACAGTAGGGACTGGGAGGAGACAGCTCACATTCACCTCCCCCTCATCCACAACATCTACTCGAGCAGTTGGAGGTTCTAGTTCCACCCCAGGCTCATCTGGACCACCTCCACGACCACCTACTGCTTCTAGAGGAAGAGTGGTGTCAGTGCCCTTGACCCGTAAAAGGAGTAGATTGATTAGAGGATCATCCTCAGGGAGTCGATGACTTGATTCCTATTATTTATCATTGTACTATCATACTATGTTGGTGTCCTATGTCTAGACTCTATACACTATCTACATGCCTCATGAGTCATGATGATTCATCTCTTGAGAGACATTTATTTTGATCATTTGATGTGATTTTCTATCATTCCATCAAGAACACATTTCAGTATTTTCAGTTTATACTATATAGTTGAACTCGATATTTGATCATGATCCACCATTTGACATATTATGCATCTTATATATGAGTTGTATTTTAATATTTATGTGGAAATGTGTTTATTTGATGTTGTTGTTGCTTTAGATGTTAAAAAAATTGAAAAAAAATGTTTATTTTTGTATTTTTTAATGCAAAACGACATTTGCCGATATTTTCGCCATTGCTGCCAATAAGTTTCATTCCGAACCCTCGACGATATATTCATTGACACGATATATGTAACTTTGCGAGTCTTACATATGAGATGCTAAGATGAGCAGTTTTGACGGATCATTATTTTATTTGTGGACTATTGTACTCTTCCATGTCAGGATTGAGTCTCAGGACACTCAAATTTGAGGACTGATGTAGCCATTTAGTCATTACAAAGCAGTTATTGATGCTCAGTTTTATATCAGTGCTTTCTCATTGGACAGACGATGTTTCAGATGGATTATATGCATGATTATGACTCGGCTTTTATTATATTGTGTTATGGTTATCATTGCTCTTATACTCATCTTTGTGACATGTATTAACATGTAATGTCATGATCTGGCGGTCATAATTATATGGACTTGGATGTATTTTGTATTTTGTATTGATGTCCCTACTTAGACTTGTGGGTTCCTGATCTATAGTCATTGGTTTTGCCCTCCTTAAGGAGAATAGAGGTAGTCATTTCCACCATTGTTTTGGTTTGCTAGTGTTGGTTTCATCATTTACTGTCTCCACCCATCCACTGCCTTCCAGTTTTGCTTTAACCCGACTTACTACCTGACTTGTGGCATGGAGGACCTTTCCCCGCTAGAACCTTTGTTGGACAAGTTTCCCTGTTTATATTGTGTCTTGGCTCTGAGTTGGTGATAGAACTTGCCTTTGGTGAGTTGGATTGTATGCCTAAATCATTTTGGTCAGTTGTCCCGATGTTTGGCACTGTGCAGAACTCCCCCTGGTCACTTGAGATGTTGTTGGCTAAAACTGAAAGCTCATGTACTACTTGTATTGGAAATGTTATATATGCGCCCATGGAAAATGAAAATGCTAAAATTGTGTTTCTTAACATATGTAAAGAGGGCAAGAGCAATGAAATGCTAAAATACCCCTTGAAGGATATAAGAAAAGGTCCAAAAAAGCAATAGTTAAAAATGTGCCATATCCAAATATTGCTGACCTTATAAATATGAATATGTCCCGAATGAAAGCTGCGATTAGTTGTGCTTTTAAGCACTGGTGAAGTCCCAAAGGGTCATATAGGCCAAAAAGGCCATGGAAATAAAATTGATGGTCCTAATGAACCTGGATCAAGCTTGATGTAGACATGATGCCTAAGTTGAATAAGCACTCTCTGAACAACTCAACCATTTGTGAGGCACCGCCATTCCTTGTGTTGTTGTTTGTCCGACGGGTGGTTATAGGGAGTATTTCCCTACCATATCCAAAGTGTCATGATGTTAAGTAGGAAGTCATCCTTTGCCCTAGCCTTGTAAATTTCATCTTTCACCCTTCACTAGCAAATTGACTATAACTATGAAGTGAGTATAGTCCTAAAAGTCTAGTCTGAGTAATAATAAATAAAGCCCTATATATATATATAATTGGTTGAAGCCAGTGAAATGACTGCTACTTGTTGTGATTGTTGCTTAAATGATTTGTAGAACATGTCATAGCCTTATAGCACTTGCAACAGATGGATGATAATCTGAGTTATATTATTGGTATCTGGTCATTTACAGGTGATTATATTGTCTATTGGATGTTGTTGATGATCAGGAAGAGACTTAGAAAGGGTATGAGTATACACCCAAGATGGATTTGAACTCTCTGAGTCTAATGAGACAGTTTATTTTCAGTTTCGAGCACTTGCAGAGATGATCAGGCTCATTTTACCTTTCTGATGCAGTTTTGCTTCACAGGATGATGTGTCTAAGCAGGGAGATGTTTCATTTGGATCTCCTAGGGCGTTGTATGGGCATAGGGGGTGCAGCCACTTGTTTGTACCATAGTACCCCCATCCTAGAGAGCCTGGTGGGCTCAGTTTGACAACGCAAGCACCCTAGGATGCTGTTTTGGCAGGTTCACGTTTCCCGAGACAAATTAAAAAATGATTAAAAAGCTATTGAAGAAATCGATTTGGGCTACTAAGGCAAGGAAATGACATGGGATGAGTCATGATGATGAGTGATGTCCTCCACACCTTCTCCAGTAGTTGCAGCACCTGATTGGGACAACACCTATTTTTTGGGCATTTTATATTATTTTCTGGAGCTTTTGGGAGGCTCACGATTTCTTCAAGGAGGCACAAAGTCAAAGAAATTAAAATGTTTTATTATTTTATTGTGCCATGGGGCACCCATAGGGAGTTAGTTAACACTCCATGGACCCACCATGTGCTTCATTTATTTCTTGTTGAGTGGGGTACCCTCTTGATGGGTGATTTAGTCCACTTTGGTACTTTATGGTTATATTGATCCATGTATTGTATGTTGAGCTCATCTCAACCATTGATTAGAATATTTTATCTTTTAATCTTAGCCACTCGTTTTGAAAGTGGTTAGGATTCGGTTATGATTGTGGTTCTCTCATTTCTATTTAAAGGAGAGAGCTTCTCATTTGTAAGGAGTCTTTGGCTCTTGGATCTAAATAATAGAAAGATTTTTTCGTGGATATTTTCTAGATCTGCTTTGCATCTGATATTCTCAAATGGTGATTGGATAGTCTTCTACTTCCTAGCATTGTGGAAATTCATGTGAGATCTATATTTTTTCTGTTATCATTGTCTTGTCTACAAAAGAGCGTTTTGGCTCTTGGTCCATGTATGGTACTTTATGGTTATATTGATCCATGTATTGTATGTTGAGCTCATCTCAACCATTGATTAGAATATTTTATCTTTTAATCTTAGCCACTCGTTTTGAAAGTGGTTAGGATTCGATTATGATTGTGGTTCTCTCATTTCTATTTAAAAGAGAGAGCTTCTCATTTGTAAGGGGTCTTTGGCTCTTGGATCTGAATAATAGAAAGATTTTTTCATGGATATTTTCTGGATCTGCTTTGCATATGATGTTCTCAAATGGTGATTGGATAGTCTTCTTCCTAGCATTTTGGAAATTCATGTGAGATCTATATTTTTTCTGCTATCATTGTCTTGATCAGGAAGAGACCTGAAAAGGGTATGAGTATACACCCTAGATGGATTTGGACTCTCTGAGTCTAATGAGACGGTTTATTTTCAGTTCCAGGCACTTGCAGAGATGATCAGGCTCATTTTACCTTTCTGATGCAGTCTTGCTTCACAGGATGATGTGTCTAAGCAGGGAGATGTTTCATTTGGATCTCCTAGGGCGTTGTATGGGCATAGGGGGTGCAGCCACTTGTTTGTACCATAGTACCCCCATCCCAGAGAGCTTGGTGGGCTCAATTTGACAATGCAGGCACCCTAGGAGGTTGTTTTGGCAAGTTCACGTTTTCCAAGGCAGATTAAAAAATGATTAAAAGGCTTTTGAAGAAATCGATTTGGGCCACTGAGGCAAGGAAATGACATGGGATAAGTCATGATGATGAGAGTGATGTCCTCCACACCTTCTCCAGCAGTTGCAGCACCTGATTGGGACAACACCTATTTTTTGGGCTTTTTATATTATTTTCTGGAGCTTTTGGGAGGCTCACGATTTCTTCAAGGCGGCACAAAGTCAAAAAAATTTAAATGTTTTATTATTTTATTGTGCCATGGGGCACCCATAGGGAGTTAGTTAACACTCCATGGACCCACCATGTGCTTCATTTATTTTTTGTCGAGTGGGGTACCCTCTTGATGGGTGATTTAGTCCACTTTGGTACTTTATGGTTATATTGATCCATGTATTGTATGTTGAGCTCATCTCAACCATTGATTAGAATATTTTATCTTTTAAGCTTAGCCACTCGTTTTGAAAGTGGTTAAGATTCGGTTATGATTGTGGTTCTCTCATTTCTATTTAAAAGAGAGAGCTTCTCATTTGTAAGGGGTCTTTGGCTCTTGGATCTGAATAATAAGAAGATTTTTTCGTGGATATTTTCTAGACCTGCTTTGCATCTGATGTTCTCAAATGGTGATTGGATAGTCTTCTGCTTCCTAGCATTGTGGAAATTCATGTGAGATCTATATTTTTTCTGCTATCATTGTCTTGTCTACAAGAGGGGGTTTTGGCTCTTGGTCCATGTATGGTACTTTATGGTTATATTGATCCATGTATTGTATGTTGAGCTCATCTCAACCATTGATTAGAATATTTTATCTTTTAATCTTAGCCACTCGTTTTGAAAGTGGTTAGGATTCGGTTATGATTGTGGTTCTCTCATTTCTATTTAAAGGAGAGAGCTTCTCATTTGTAAGAGGTCTTTGGCTCTTGGATCTGAATAATAGAAAGATTTTTTCGTGGATATTTTGTGGATCTGCTTTGTATCTGATGTTCTCAAATGGTGATTGGGTAGTCTTCTGCTTCCTAGCATTGTGGAAATTCATGTGAGATCTATATTTTTTCTGCTATCATTGTCTTGATCAGGAAGAGACCTGGAAAGGGTATGAGTATACACCCTAAATGGATTTGGACTCTCTGAGTCTAATGAGACGGTTTATTTTCAGTTTCGGGCACTTGCAGAGATGATCAGGCTCATTTTACCTTTCTGATGCAGTTTTGCTTCACAGGATGATGTGTCTAAGCAGGGAGATGTTTCATTTGGATCTCCTAGGGCGTTGTATGGGCATAGGGGGTGCAGCCACTTGTTTGTACCATAGTACCCCCATCCCAAAGAGCCTGGTGGGCTTAGTTTGACAACGCAGGCACCCTAGGAGGCTGTTTTGGCAGGTTCACATTTTCCAAGGTAGATTAAAAAATGATTAAAAGGCTATTGAAGAAATCGATTTGGGCTACTAAGGCAAAGAAATGACATGGGATGAGTCATGATGATGAGAGTGATGTCCTCCACACCTTCTCCAACAGTTGCAGCACCTGATTGGGACAACACCTAATTTTTTGGGCATTTTATATTATTTTTTGGAGCTTTTGGGAGGCTCACGACTTCTTCAAGAAGGCACAAAGTCAAAGAATTAAAATGTTTTATTATTTTATTGTGCCATGGGGCACCCATAGGGAGTTAGTTAACACTCCATGGACCCACCATGTGCTTCATTTATTTCTTGTTGAGTGGGGTACCCTCTTGATGGGTGATTTAGTCCACTTTGGTACTTTATGGTTATATTGATCCATGTATTGTATGTTGAGCTCATCTCAACCATTGATTAGAATATTTTATCTTTTAATCTTAGCCACTCGTTTTGAAAATGGTTAGGATTCGGTTATGATTGTGGTTCTCTCATTTCTATTTAAAGGAGAGAGCTTCTCATTTGTAAGGGGTCTTTGGCTCTTGGATCTAAATAATAGAAAGATTTTTTCGTGGATATTTTCTGGATCTGCTTTGCATCTGATGTTCTCAAATGGTGATTGGATAGTCTTCTACTTCCTAGCATTGTGGAAATTCATGTGAGATCTATATTTTTTCTGCTATCATTGTCTTGTCTACAGGAGGGCGTTTTGGCTGGAGCGTTTTTGCAGGGGGGCCTCAACTCGTTCGATTATCTTCGTCTTGGATCAGGGGGTTTTCATTAGTGTCATTGTGATCTATGATTACTTCTTTTTACTTTCCTATAGCATTTAGTTTATTTATCTTGTCTTAGCAAATCTGATATTGTTGACGTTTGCTCATGCAAGGTAGGGAGCGCATTGGTTGCTTGGGGCTTACATCCGTCATAGAAATCACGTGGATCTTCCAGAATTGATCGGGATAGCAAGGATCATCGCTGTTAAGACTTCTACAAGCATTTCCAGGTACGATCCAACAGGTAATTCTCTTCTCTTTAACAGATCCAAATCCATTGTACCTGTTTTCCTTGCACTTTTCAGAAAATCCTTAAAATACTAAAAAACCCCTAAAAAATACTAAATCTGGGAACCATCCGATCTTTGGCCAAACCACTGCTGGGTTTCATAGATCGAGCCTCCCCCTCACTGAATCTACTACAACGCTGGTCAAATTCCTAATGGTTTGACCTAGATCTAAATTTTAGTCTGAAAACTACATAGCGCCCCCACTGAAAATTTGACCTACTAGGGTTTTGACTTTTTCTGATTTCTGACTTCATAGATTGATAGATCAGGTCTCACACAGTCCAAATCACCCCCAATGCTGTCCAGCTTCATGACAGTGTGACCTAGATCTGAGTTTTAGACTGAAAACAACCCTAGCGCCATCACTGAAAAACTGGACCTTTCTGGAGTTTACTGTTTCCGAAATCTGACAAGCTAGGCTGATAGATCAGGTCCTGAGTACTCCAGAACACCCCTAACGCTAAGCTAGATCCAACCTGCTTGCCCTAGATCTAAAAAAATCAGTTTTTCACCCTCTCAGCCTCAACCATCAACTTAGACTTTTTCAGGATCTGACTTTTTCCAAATTTCTCTGAACCAAGTGTGTAGATCAGCCTCTCCTGGTCCCATTTCACCTTCAACGCTGAGCTAGTTGTCTGCTGGTGGCCTCAGATCTACATATCTGTCTCATCCAACCCTAGCGCTAGCCTTCCTTGACTGAATTTCTGCCCAAACTGAGCCATTAGGACCAAAATACTTATCTGGGTCCATAGATCAGGGTCTAC
Source organism: Pseudotsuga menziesii (assembly GCA_001517045.1). Lineage (NCBI taxonomy): Eukaryota > Viridiplantae > Streptophyta > Pinopsida > Pinales > Pinaceae > Pseudotsuga > Pseudotsuga menziesii. The sequence continues at coordinate 498,833 of LPNX010646758.1, read as the reverse complement.
CCTAGGTGGGTTCACCTCAACGCTGGGTGTATACTGACTCCATTACCCAATGCATGAAAGGCATTGATCTCCCATCCCTAGCGCTAGCCCTGAATTGACCTTTTCCCCTTAAAATTGGTTGTTCCTTGATAACTCAGACAATCACATATGTTCACCTTTTTCATTGAGTCTATCAGCCAGGTACTAGATAGTCCCAACTATTTTCCTGCCCATCCTGCCTCAGTTACGTTTCCCAAGGCAGAGATCATCTTCTTTAGTTGCTAGTACCAAAACCCTAGATCTAACCATTTCCCCCAAAGGTCATCCGATTACTACTTTGGATCAGCCAATATACTACTAAAGTCTTGATCCATCTATTGGATCCTACTATAGATCTAGAGTTTCTAAACACCTTACACCTTACATACCTCAAAGTTTGTTTTGATCTGATCCGGTGTCTAGGTTTGATCTCTCCTATTGGGAGCAGATCTGGGTCTCCCCCATTGTTGTCTTGGACTCGGACAACATAAAGCGAAGATTGCCTTGATTGGCGTGACAACCATCTCTTTGGGAGTCTAGGCAGTCTGGGTTCCACCTCCTTAGTTGCTTGTTCCTCTACCATCCATCCTGGATCCATCTTGCACAGGCAGCTACAAGGTTGGTGATAACACCTTTTGCAGCAGCACTTCGATCCTTCTTGACCCTTTGCAGCCGCACTTTGATCGACTTTAATCCTTCGTTGTTGTACTTCGATCTACTTGATTATTCGCCGCCACGCTACCTGCAGTACACATGATCTAATTGCGAGATGATCAATCCCTATCACTTTAGGACATGAGTCCAAGGACGATGCAATCCTCCATTAGCATGATCCATGATATCAATCAGTTGAATCGTCTACAACTAAATGTAGATCTCGACCGCACCCAGTTTCGACCCTATCGTTCGTGAGGACTCATCGTAGACCATCCATACCACTAAGGTTAGGACCACTCACAAGTGAGTGTTATACTATGGTATCTACACTTACGTGTAGGCATACTCTTCCAAGCAAGAGTATTGTCTGCAGAGCAGATCTCGACCGCATACAAAATGTCGGCCCATCATAGAACATCCATACCACACAGGTTAGGACCACTCCCAAGTGAGTGTTATACTACGATGTCCGTGAGGACTCATCATAGAGCATCCATACCACACAGGTTAGGACCACTCCCAAGCGAGTGTTATTCTATGGTATCAACATATGAATGTAGGCATACTCTCCATACAAGAGTATTGTCTGCAGAGCAGATCTCGACTACATACAAAATGTCAGTCATGTCGTTCGTGAGGACTCATTGTAGAGCATCCATACCACTAAGGTTAGGACCACTACTGAGCGAGTATTATTCTACGGTATCCACAACTGAATTTGGGTACTCTCCATGTGAGAGTAACATCTGCAAAGCAGATCTCGACCGTGCCTAAGTATCGGCCATATCGTCCGTGAGGACTCATCGTAGGACATCCTCAGCATGAAGGCTAGGACCATTCGCGAGTGAATGTTATACTACGGTATCCACACATGAATATGGGTACTCTCCATGAGAGTAACATCCGCAGGGCCATCCTTAGCTAGTAAGGACCACTCTCATGAACAGAGTGTTATACCTACCATCCTCAAGAGAGGATACTATCGTCCACAAGTGAATGTGGGTACTCTCCATGCAAGAGTAATATCTGCAGGGTTATCCTTAACTAGTAAGGACCACTCTCATGAACAAAGTGTTATACCTGCCATCCTCAAGAGAGGATACTATCATCCACAAGTGAATGTCGGACCTTGTCAGCATCTTCAGGCGCACTTGGCCTATTTCATGCTGGAGCATCACTGTCATCCCATCATCGATGTCAATCTCATTATCACTCCCCATTTTCCGAGAGGATCCAGATTATCAACCTGCTACCCCTTTGTCCGAGGAGGGTTCATGTCTTCGACCTATTCTTCCTTTTTTAGGAGAGTCCATATCTTCGACTTGTTCCTCCTTTCCGAAGAAGGTCCATATCTTCGACTTGTTCTTCCTTTTCGAAGAGAGTCTATATCTTTGACCTGTTCCTCCTTTCCGAGAAGGGTCCATATCTTCGACATGTTTCTCATTTTCGGTAAGGGTCCGTATCTTCAACCTATTTCTCCTTTCTGAGAAGGGTCCATAACTTCATCGTTCCTCTTTGCGAGGAAAGACCTATATCAACATCATTGTTCCTCCTCGCAAGGAAAGTATGTAGTATCATCATCACTGTTCCTCCTTACGAGGAAAGTCTTTTTGAACTACACCAAGCTTGTCACGGAAGCTTGGTCACCACATCAGCAACTTGCTCATCGGTACTTACATACTGGAGTTTTATATCTCCCTTTAGTACCATATCCCACAGGATTCTCTGTCATCTTTATGCAACTTTGGTTGTCACAAAGAATCATTGTGGTATCCATGTCAAATAGTCCTGACATCAGTTTTCCAAATCCATATCGCTTCCCAACTGGCAGAGCAAGCTGCAATGTACTCTGCTTCAGTTGTACTGAGAGCAACACTGGACTATTTCTTACGAGATAATGGTGGATCCCAGACAATAACATCCACGTGAGGTGCTCTTTCTGTCAATGGCACTTCCTGCCCAATCAGAATCTGTATATCCATATAATTTGTAGTCATGATCTCTACCATAGTAAAGTCCCAAGTCTATCGTTCCTTTAAGGTACCTTATCACATGCTTTGCAGTTATCACATGAACACATCTAGGTATAACTAGATACTAACTCAAGGTGTTCACAACAAAGCATATATATGGCCTTGTATTCGTCAAATATATCAATGACCCAAAAAATTGTCTGAACTGAGTCATATCCACTAACTCGAATGTCTCATCAGACAACTTCATGTTGGTATCCATGGGTGTGGTCAAGGCCAACATATCAAATCTTCTTAAGATTTCCACAGCATACTTTCCCTGGTTCGGAAAGATTCCTTCTGAGCTCTGCCACACTTCCAGCCCTAGGAAATAATGCATCAATCCAAGATCCTTCATCTCGAATTCTTCAACTAGCTTCTTCCTGCAATCTGTGATCTCTTTCTCATTTCTAGTCAGAAATAGATCATCCACATACAACAATAGTATGCCAGGTTCATCATCCATAACCTTGAGGTAAAGATTAGGATCAGCTTTACTCTTGGTAAAGCCCAAGCTTATCAAGAAGCTATCTATTCTTCCACACCAAGCTCTAGGAGCTTGCATACAGAATCTTTTTCAACTTACATACATGAGTCACTCCGTCTTCGACTTTTAAATCCTTGTGGTTGTTTGATGTAAACCTCTTCCTCAATCATACCATTAAGGAAGGTTGTCTTTACATCTATCTGGTGTAAATCCTACTTCATCATGGAAGCAATTGCCATGATGGTTCTGATGGAAGTGTACCTTGCTCCTGGAACAAATGTCTCTTCATCATCAAATCCCTTTCTCTTCGAGAATCCTTTAGCCACAAATCTTGCCTTCCATCAGCAACATGTTTTATCTTGCAAATCCACTTGGAAGATACCACACTCTTGCTTTCTGGTTTGGGTACGATATCCCAAACATCATTCCAGTATCCTTCCATCATTGCTTCTACCATGAGTTTATCCAGTCAGGTCATCGACATATCCCAGTCTTTCGCATTCAACCTTGAAGGTTGGAACCCACTTTACTCTTTGTAAAGCCTTAGTCCATCTGGAAGTTATCTATCCTGTCGTACCATGTCGAACTCGAAGATCTTCTGTAGTCACTCCCCCTGAAGTGGAGCACCATCTTCCCTCTGCATTCTATACTGGAGTGACAAGTAGCATCCTCTACTACTATGTATCCATCTCAGCTTACTAGATACCAAGATCCCTTTATCTTGAACTTTGTCGAAAAAGTTCCTCTTGCACCCAACTGTGAGCATGTTGTCTTCTATAGGTTTCCATATTCAACCTTATAGCAAAGGTTAAGATATTCATCACTCTAGGTGATATTTCAAGCTCCTAGATGTGCTTATCTATGGGTGCCTTCTAATCTCGTACAAAGCCTATTCTATACAGGTGGTTCTTCGCTCGATATATACTTCTACCAGAGAAGTGTTAGTCAATGGAGTATGTCATGCCATAGTCTATTCTTTCTGATACAAACCACGAACCTTGCTTTGTATACTTGTTCTTGTAGATCCATATGGAAGACACTACGAGCTTCCCTTCAGGTCTCAGAATCATATCCTAGACATCATTCTCCATGATCAATTGTTACTCTTTGATCGTAGCTTCTTCCATAGCTAGAAGGGTTTGCATCAATGATGTCATCCAAATGTGTCACACAACTAGAGTGTGTCCGAGGCCTCTTACTTTGGTTTGGAAATCCCGTCATACTTTTCTTCATCTTGAATTATCTATCGTGTCCAAGATGGTCTTCATCTCTCAAGGTGGATCTATCGCTTTCTTATATTCTTCTGAAGCTCTTTCTTCAATCACGGTGTCTCTGACCTTGGCAGCTTCAGGTTCATGTTCATTGGAGTGAATCTTGAATTGTCATCACTTGTTCTTCGGAACAAGTCTCATTCTTCTTTTCTTGTAGGCAATTGTACACTACCTTTCCTACAAGTCAAATGCACCAGTGGCATGGTTAGAGCCATTTCATAAGACATATTCATAATGACAAATTCTTCTGCATCATGCCACTATATTAGCCAATACAACATTCATCCATATCTCATGGAAACTTTCCAGATGCCCTCCATCTCTACCATAACATCATTGAGATTGTGCACTAATTCAATATGTCAGCAAAGAGGTTTCATTCTAGATAAATAGCAATGGAGAGTTGTATAGCACCATGGGCTACTTACCCATAACATGCATATTAGTAGTATACTGTCATTAATGCAAACATTCTATCATGCATAATACACAACATATACAAGAAAGACAATTCAAATACTTATCTTTGTTTGCTTTGCCTTCATCTCCTTCTGGATCTGCAACTCCTCCTTTGACCAATGAGATTGCTTCAATCTTATGCTTACTTGAAAGCTTTTCTGGAATGTTGCTTTTGGTGGACCTAGGGTTTGACAGAAAAAACCTAATTTTTCAACTTAGGTATCTTTCAGATCTGATTGGATAGAAAGATGCACCTCCTCAAGGCGAGCTAAGCAGCATACTCATTTTCCCAAAACTATGATCAAAACTGCAAAATATTTGATGCCCTAGTTTCCTTCAATTTCTTTTGCAAAATTGCATGATATTGTTTTTGCGGTATCGCTGAAAGCACTGCTCCTCTGTGTCTGAAACTTCGCACTGAGGTAACATGTTCTGTCTTCTTTCCAACACCACAGGTTAGAGCAGAATTGGTTTCACCAATTGGGACTTATGCGAATTTTCCCAAGGTGACTTATTTCAGGACTGTTCAGCATAGCGAACTTGTACGGACTGCCATGTGTCACTGTTTCACCTTCGGGGTCTGAAACTTTTACCACAAAAAGTAAAGTTCGTGCCCTATCTGGGACATCTTGCGAAATTTCATTTGGACCTTCGCAGGTCGAGATATAGCAATTCTCCCTAGGTCACATGTTTAAGGCTAAATCCTGGGAGAGGCTAGAACCTTGATTTGGAGGAATCATATCTCCTAGATTATAGCGAATCTGGGGATGAAACTTACACAAGGTACATCAGGAATTTATCTTCGGCCAGTAAAAGTTTCGGCTCCTGATACTTCTCCAATCTCGAGATATAGCGAAAGTCCCAAAATGACTAGTTTTAGTCTTTGAGGGTTTTCAAGCATGAAACCCTAATCTTCAATAGTTGTAGTTGTAGCACTGTTTCGGCTGCACAGAGACTTCTTTCAAGGTAGCTCTGATAACATGTTAAGTTTTTAATGGTTATATCATATCTTATAACATTTAGCATCATAACAACATAACCATAAACAAAAGGATCACTGAAAGATAGACAAGCACAGCGACACAAAAGAACACAAAGATTTATCCTGGGAAACCCTCACGGGGAAGAAAACCCAACAAAACTTTCCTCTTTATAAGATGTATAAAAAGTATAAGACAAGACCCCAGATAGGTGCACCTCCCTCCAGCAGATATATCTCTCTCCCCTATGTGCTATACACAAGTGAGTGTGTTCAAATGATGAACACATCTCCTCTATTTATACTCTTTTCGTCACTTGATTTTTAACCTAACAAGTCGGCCCCACTTAACTAAGTGGGTCGACTTCACTTAGGAAGACTCAATACAATATTATATTATATTCATTAGGGTACTATTGACCCGACTTACAATGGAGGTTTTACCTCATGACTCTATGATGACCAATTACAATAGTAACACCCCGCCAGAGGAATAATAACATCTCCCTTGGGTTACATCAGTAAAATACATTTAGAATATCCTTTGAAGTTACAATATTCAACAAAAACACATGTCGGACACATGTTGACGTCGTGTTCGTGTCCGACATGACCCCACGAGATACCCCTCAGGTTTTGGACGTGTCCGATGACTTAGTTAATTATTGTTGTTTCCCAATCAAGTATAAAACATGTATTCAACAAGAGCATAGGAGTCAATTAGGCAAGGTGATAATAGGATAAAGAGATTTATATCAAGTGACAACCTAGAAGTAAATAAAAGTTGCACATCCACCATGTTACCTCCTAGATCTGCACACAAGATAAGTCCAAACTATTGCAAGTACAAACCTTAGGGAAGTTCTTGGAAGTTCTATCCACTATCACCTCAATAGAACCTCCCTTCACTTAGGAAGCTCTCTTCCAACACAAGGGGGGATTCCCTAAGATAAGATTACTGGGGAAAAGACAATGAAGAGCAAGGTGATTGAAGAGGTTGCCCTAGCAAAACGGTTGTAGCATAAAAAGTAAAGGAAGAGGTGATGAGAGGATAGAGGGAAACCAATAAAGAGACTAGTGCCGATCCGATGGAGATCTCTTTGGTAAATTTTGATTTCAAACTATTGACAGTCTTCAAAACACCAATAACAAGGTTTAATGGATTCGCCCTTCTTGGTCCACTCTTCTTTGTGTACAAACCTTCATGATTTGGTTTCTTGATAGGATTTTGGGTGGAATTGCAGTTGGTTTTGAGAGATACATTGGAGATAAGATAAGATAATTTTATTAATGGCCAACGAATGACCATAAAAGTAGGTCAATGGAACTAAAGGATACGTCGAGTATGTGGGAGTGCAAACACAACCCCTAGAAAATGCCAAAACTAAGATCAAATAAAATAAAGAAAGATACAAGAAGTTATACTGTAGTAAAACCTCCTAAACATGTATATGTCCGTATCAAAGGTACGGAATGAAAAATACATAGTGAGTTTGTCTAAGGATGGACAACTCAAACAACTCAGGGTCCTCAAGATCCTGTCAAGGAAGGAAGATCATGTGAGAGAATTGAATGTCATGTGATGTCAAGATCTCCTGGGTCTGATGGTCGAGGGCGAGGGGTGCGAACAAGGCAACTACTCGTTGTCGAGGCTCTCTAGAGCCATCGAGGTGTTCTTTTGTATGACCTTGGGGGGGATGTAGAAGTAAGGAATACTCCTAGCATCCTAGGCCAAAGAAAAAAAGCTCTGGATAGATGGTTGGCAACTCTGTTGGGGCTGTGAGGGGGTTTGATGGGCAAGAGGCACCTTGCTCTGGATCCACCTGGGCCTAATCCCTCTAACGCTCTAAGAATGAATGGATTTATGTGTGGTTTGGCAACAATGAACTTATCTTGACAGGATCAATTGGTCGCCTACAGAGAAAGGTTGGGGGAGACTTGAGGTCTCACCACTTTACTGTTGGAAGACACGAGGTCTCACCACTCTACTATCGGAGGTATGTGGGGCTTTACCTACCACTTGTTGCTCTGATCTGACAGGAGAGAGGATTTGTCTTTTATTTGGAGGTGGCTTTTAGCCATTCCACAAAAAGAGTCCAAGGACAGTTCAAGAACCCTATTCTAATTTTTATGGTGAGAGGGGGCTTAGAAGCTAGTTCCAATAGGTGCTTTGCTTCTCGAAATGGTGAATTCTCCCAATTCAGGACAGCACAATGGTGAGGGCAATGTTGAGATCAAATAGATTATGAGATAGATGTCAAGGAAGTTAGAAGGAATGAGACAAACCATAGAATACTCGAGAATCCACATGGAGAAGCAAGAGGAAAAACAAGAGGAATTGGAAGCCATGTTCAGGGAACAAAATCCAAAATATGGCGAATTGGCCAGCAACTCAGAAATGAATCACATTATCATTTCGTGGTTTGCCCGGAGCTCCCAATAAATGGTTGGTTTTCAAAATGTCTTCATAGGTTCAATAAAGGATCAGGCTATCGAAGAGGACACTATGTCGCAAACTGTAATGGCTCTGTTAGGACAGCAGAATATTCATGTAAAACAAGATTCTGAAAGGTGCGATATGCCAATGGAGGAAGCCCACAACAGGCATAAATTTGGTCAAGAATAATTTCTCTTATGCTATTAGCTTGTATTTTGCTTCTAGGACAGTATGTTAGACAGTATAGTTTTAGGCATAACAATAATGCATTAGGCTCTGCATGCAATAGATTTCTTTTTGAGGAAGACAGTATCATTTTGGACAAGCTCTGCAGTGCAATTTTGTTTGATTTTTTTAAATCTTTTGCACTACTATGGCTGCATGGATTTCCAGCAGTCCCTTTATTAATATAAAATCCTACACCCATTCTTTTAAAAAAACTGAACTATTTGGAACTTTTAACTAAACCATAGACTTTTGTCTTTAGGGTTTGCCCCCTCAAGCTAGAAAGAAAAACAACATAAAGAGTGGGAGAGGGTTATCGAAATGACAATGGATAACCTTTCTAAGTTGCTCTTGGGTCTTCACCCTGTGAGATTGGGATTTGACACCAGACATGAGGGTTTAAGAAGTAACACAACCTAAAGCAAAAACAAATATTTCATAGAAAGAGAATAAGGAAAGAGCAATAAAATGAAAAGTACCCGAAAGGACTGTAACTTTGTGGATGCAGAGATAGACAAGTCTGACAGAAGTTCATTTGGTAACTGCTTAGGCCTCGTCATTCCTGCAACAGTCACTGCATCATTTGCCTCAACCTGCAATAACAAAAGACACAAAAAATAATGAAGAAAAATTCCAAACATTGCTCAATTTTTTTTATTTGACAACCTGTTTTTCAAAGGAAAACAATTATGCCTACACAATCATGATTAAGGAATAACATCAAGAAGATCAAAGCTAGGTTGCACAAGACACTGCAACAGGTACCCGTAAGACCTGTGTACAAACTTAAAAATGGACTATTCATCTAAGAAGTATGTAATGATCCAGGGTACTAACAAGTTAGAGGTGATATAAAAGCAAGTGAAGTAGAGATTATAGCAAGCAAGGTAAAGTACATTTCAATGCCATCCAAGACATACGATCACAATGTATGTACTCCAATAGTAAGTATGGATTTGCTAGCTTCTTCTGTGACCCATTACCATAATGTTCAAACTGATATTGTGTTGTCTATCTTCGTAATATCTTCTCCTTCCCTTAAAAATCCATCCCATTAATCATTGCTTAAGTTTTAAATTAAGCTAAACTCATTGGTTAGATATTCATTTTTTACTTAATATAAGCAATTTTTGTGTGATCTCTAAAGAGAGATCCATTTGACATAAAGTTGATGATTATTTGAAACTTGAATGTAATCTGCCAAAAACATAATTATTGCTGGTGTTTTAGCAAGTTTCAGAGTTGATCCCAAAGTAGTTCAATGATTTGCTACAATGATATGCACAATTGTTTCAAGGACCTGAAGGTATGCCTCCAAGTAGCGTAATTGACGACAACATAAACCTACAATAAGGTGTTGCATAGAACTTCATTACAAAATAATGAAGAGATAAAGAGGTAGATTCAGGAGTTGTTGAATAAAAGGCACATTCTTCCCATCTTTTCACCATGTGGATCAACCATGGGTTGTTGGTGTTCTAACAAGTTTCTGAGCTGCATTCAGAGGATCGTAGTTGGATTCAACCTACGAAAACACTCAGCAAATTTGTCTGAGTGTACATAGAAGTTTAAAAATGGTCATTACTTAACTAGCATGATTTACACAGAAAAAACAACATAGGACGTGCATCACAACAAATAGTCTTGCATAGTTTTAGAGCAAGAGATAGCATTGTGTTGTAGGAAGTAACAGGAAGCATTAAAATCCAACTCATGCAGTCCAACGATACAACTTGATCACACATGATGAAGTTTGATTCAGCTAACACTTTATAGTTCAACATAGCATGCTAACCTCATCACAACTGCCACAATAGAACACAAAGTGTGCGAGAATAGCTGGACAACTCAACAAAGTTCACATAAAACCTCAATAGTAACGACAAATATACTTCCAAAAACCCTATCACTTCCTATTTCCCAATTTCTATATGCTATTGTATCATATGGTATGAGAACAAATGAGAGACGAAATACTCTGCCTTCCCTTAACTAGATTATTTATATTACGTTTTACAATGTAAATGAGTTGCTCAGTTGCTTGAAGTTTCTTAAGTCGTTTAGAGGCTTCATGTTAATGAATTTTTGAGAGCTTAACTCATATAACCACACCGCAATTTACAAAGAGATTACTTCACAAAAATTCTTGTCCCATTTCTTTGTTAATGAGATTTGGGGTTGATTTAGCAAATGCATTGTCTGTGATATTTGTTTGATTTGCTATGTTTATCAGTCACGCCAAAATTATGGTATATGGTGAAGTAAGCCCTCTATAATTTGCGTTATGATTGCACATTTCCATAAGCATACTCCCATTCCAGATCAACAGGTCAGAAATAAGCTCTATTTGAAACACTAAATGCATTTTTCAAGATTATATTTGCTGTTTGGGGCCTGGGCACAATAAACTACACATTTTGCTCTAGATTAATGTTTTCTGAATCATTGTACTGCCTTTCAATTGTGTCAAGAGACTGCTTACTTGAAGACCCGTGATGTGTCAAATGATTGTTTGCTTGAAGATCCACAATTTAACCAGGCTAGTATGTAAGCGGTGATGTTGAATTTCTATTATGGTATAGAAATATCAACTGACACATGCTTTGTGGATATAAATTGGAAATTTGAATGCTTTTTGGAAACACAAGTACAAAATTTGATTTTCAACTAAACAATAACCCACTTATAAAGTACAGTTGTTCCTCTACAGATTAAACTGAAAATAAAACGCAATAAAATTCCCAACACCAAAAGTACAGCCTGTAATTCTTTTTCTCAAACCTTAGCCTTATGTTCCTATTTCCCGTAAGTTTAGTTGTAGGTTGCAATGCATCCATTGTGTAAAGACTTGCAATGAGTCAAACAACAAATTACAAAGTATATAGTTCAAGCTTGCCATTTCTTTAAGATTCTATTAACAGCTTTCTTTATTGCCAATCCAAATTTCTAAGTTACAAGTACAACAAGAAAGCTTTGGGGCAGAGGGAAAAATGGAGAAACACAAAAACTGTTGAAGTCTTATAACTCTTACATGATCAATTAGATCCAACCCAATTGCCAGCTCTTGCTGGGCCTGATGTAGATACTCCATAAGGCCTTGCCACGGCCAGGCTGGTGTTGGCTGACTTTCATTAGATTTCTTAGACTTCTTCGCATCTTTCTCTATAGACATGCCAAAATCTATACGCCGAAGTAATGTAAGAGGCTTTTCTTCCTGACTAATTTCACTGTCAAACAAAACAACAGAAAAATGAAGATGAGCGCATATGTAGAAACATTTTAAAACATTTAATGTCAGGGGAGGGTTAAGAAATGCAATTAGAGATCAAAATGCAAGATTGCAACCAGAAAACAACAGGCAAAAACATATCAATCATGGTATCGTCATTTCACTGTGATTTAAGTACAAGAGCAGTGCTTGGAGCTGCAAGTTGAACATACAAGCCTCTATAATGATTGGCTGCCAGTCTCTAATAACTGTACTTCCTTTCCACTCATAGAAGACCTTCAAAAATCTAGAAGAATGTCTTTGCTTAATATTCAATAATATCTCAAATATTCCAATCAACAACAATAGCCAAAGGGAGGAGCCTCTAATATAGAGTTTTAGGCTCAACAACCCTCCAATAAAATAATAATATCCTTGGGTAAACCCCTAGAATTTGGGAAAAATAAACAACTACTATATAGAGTTTTAGGATTAACAACCCTCCAATAAAATAATAATATCCTTGGGTATACCCCTAGATTTTGGGAGAAATAAACAACCACTATCCACTAACTAATTTACGAGGATGAGGTCAACAATGCATATAGATGGTTATGCCACCTATACCAATCTCAAGAGGAAATGCTCCATGAAGGGAGAGCGCACCATCAAAAGAAGGGAAGGGTGCCACAAACCTCCTCAAAAGGTGGACGTGTGGTCAAAATGAAGTGTGGTTTTTTAAACAGCAGTTTTGAAATTGCCAACTACTCCCATAGGACGCCCCTCCAAAGTGATTTTTTAATTGATCCTCAATGCAAAACTTTGGTACTTTGGTCAATTAGTGATTAGTTCTATTTCTTGGGTAAAACCCTAAAGTTTAGACTCAACAACCCTCCAATAAAATAATAATATCCTTGGGTAAAACCCTAGATCTAACTTTGCGAAAAATAAACAACCGCTATCCACTAACTAATGCATATAGATGGTTATGCCACCTATACCAATCTCAAGAGGAAATGCTCCATGAAGGGAGGGCACACCATCAAAAGAGGGGAAGGGTGCCACAAACCTCCTCAAAAGGTGGACGTGTGGTCAAAATGAAGTGTGGTTGTTTAAACAGCAGTTTTGAAATTGCCAACTTTCTCGATATTTATCGGAATTTCTATTATAACCACTTTTCGGAAATCCCACAGCCACTCTCCGTGTAATGCATTGAGTTGGCAAAATTCTGGGCACTCTATCAAACGATAACTACTCCCAAAGTTATGATGCCCCTCCAAAGTGATTTTTTAATTGATCCTCAATGCAAAACTTAGGTACTTTGGTCAATTAGGATTAGTTCTATTTCTTGGGTAAAACCCTAAAGTATTAGACTCAATAACAACCCTCCAATAAAATAATAATATCCTTGGGTAAAACCCTAGATCTAACTTTAGGAAAAATAAACAACCACTATCCACTAACTAATGCATATAGATGGTTATGCCACCTATACCAATCTCAAGAGGAAATGCTCCATGAAGGGAGGGCGCACCATCAAAAGAGGGGAAGGGTGCCACAAACCTCCTCAAAAGGTGGACGTGTGGTCAAAATGAAGTGTGGTTTTTTAAACAGCAGTTTTGAAATTGCCAACTTTCTCAATATTTATCGGAATTTCTATTATAACCACTTTTTGGAAATCCCACTACCACTCTGCATCTAATGCCATGAGTTGGCAAAATTATGGGCACTCTATCAAACGATAACTACTCCCAAAGTTATGACGCCCCTCCAAAGTGATTTTTTAATTGACCCTCAATGCAAAACTTAGGTACTTTGGTCAATTAGTGATTAGTTCTATTTCTTGGGTAGAACCCTAAAGTATTAGACTCAACAACCCTCCAATAAAATAATAATATCCTTTGGTAAAACCCTAGATCTAACTTCAGGAAAAATAAACAACCACTATCCACTAACTAATGCATATAGATGGTTATGCCACCTATACCAATCTCAAGAGGAAATGCTCCATGAAGGGAGGGCGCACCATCAATAGAGGGGAAGGGTACCACAAACCTCCTCAAAAGGTGGACGTGTGGTCAAAATGAAGTGTGGTTTTTTAAACAACAGTTTTGAAATTGCCAACTTTCTCAATATTTATCGGAATTTCTATTATAACCACTTTTTGGAAATCCCACTGCCACTCTGCATCTAATGCCATTGAGTTGGCAAAATTATGGGCACCCTATCAAACGATAACTACTCCCAAAGTTAGGACGCCCTCCAAAGTGATTTTTCAATTGATCCTCAATGCAAAACTTAGGTACTTTGGTCAATTAGTGATTAGTTCTATTTCTTGGGTAAAACCCTAAATTTTTAGACTCAACAACCCTCCAATAAAATAATAATATCCTTGGGTAAAACCCTAGATCCAACTTTAGGAAAAATAAACAACCACTATCCACTACCTAATGCATATAGATGGTTATGCCACCCATACCAATCTCAAGAGGAAATGCTCCATGAAGGGAGGGCGCACCATCAAAAGAGGGGAAGGGTGCCACAAACCTCCTCAAAAGGTGGACATGTGGTTTTTTAAACAGCAGTTTTGAAATTGTCAACTTCCTCAATATTTATCGGAATTTCTAATATAACCACTTTTCGGAAATCCCACAGCCACTCTACATCTAATGCCATTGAGCTGGCAAAATTCTAGGTACTCGATCAAACGATAACTACTACCAAAGTTAGGACGCCCCTCCAAAGTGATATTTTAATTGATCCTCAATGCAAAACTTAGGTACTTTGGTCAATTAGTGATTAGTTCTATTTCTTGAGTAAAACCCTAAACTTTTAGACTCAACAACCCTCCAATAAAATAATAATATCCTTGGGTAAAACCCTAGATCTAACTTTGGGAAAAATAAACAACCACTATCCACTAACTATTTAATGTGGATGAGGTCAACAATGCATATAGAACATGGTTATGACACCTATACCAATCTCAAGAGGAAATGCTCCATGAAGGGAGGGCGCACCATCAAAAGAGAGGAAAAACCATGTCAAACCTCCAACGCCTAGCCTCCCAAGCATAGAGAATGGTGCCACGGACCTCCTCAAAAGGTGGATGTGTGGTCAAAATGACGTGTGGTTTTTTAAACAACTGTTTTGAAATTGCCAACTTCCTCAATATTTATCGGATTTTCTATTATACCACTTTTCGGAAATCCCACAACCACTCTGCATCTAATGGCATTGAGTTGGCAAAATTCTGGGCACTCTATCAAAAGATAACTTGTCCCAAAGTTAGGACGCCCCTCCAAAATGATTTTTTAATTAATCCTTAGTGCAAACCTTAGGCACTTTGGTTAATTAGTGTGATTAGTTCTATTTCTTCAATAACTTTAATTAATCACGCTAAACCCTTAGAAAACCCAATGCAAGACACTTGAATTAATTCATTGCTTCAAAAGTACAATTATTAACACTTCAAAACTTACGGTGACACTAAGTCAATGGGTTCCATTCCATAAAATACTTGTGTGTTAATTAATTGCCTTACTACCTTAGTCAAGTATCCCTTTACTCACCAATTAGAGGGAGTGCATCATCTTATAAGCATTGTTTTAATTGTTAGGCACATGATACTTCACCGCTAAAGACATATCACACCATACCTCCTAGCCATCCAACATGGCAACCACTCAACAATGAAAAAGCACCATTTATGAGTCATGGACACAAGTTTTCCCTCTCAACCACCCAAATGCATGAAAATATGTAGAAAAGGGAGGGCGCTCCACACGATGGTGTGTTTTGTGATATTATGTGTCAATAACACGCCAAATGACACCCAGGTCCCAAAGTGCCAGGGAACTCGTCACCTAGGCCAAAATGTGATACACATACATAGATCCATGCTTATGAATAAAGCGGACGTGTGCTCTAGCTATAAAAACATTACAATAACATAGCACATCTTTTACAGAAGGAAAAGTGAAAAAAACCTGGAAGAACTCTAAATCATGTGTCGCAATACCCATATCCCAAGATCCTTGTCGCCCACCTCGACCATAAATGGTCTATATGAGAATGGTTAAAATGAGCCATTATGGAAAGACTAGCCTTGGAACATAACCTAGAAGGACCTACCATGACAAACCACAAGGTTATTGAGAACCACCTAAGTTTAAAAAAAAAAAATTACATAGTTCAATATGCATGGTCTAGTGAAAGATCCAACATCATTACATTTGGCTCATCGTGCAACCAAACACCCCTTTGAAATCATGAAGGCTCAACTAATTACGAATCCTCCAACTCAAATATATACTCAAAAAGACATGCAACATGATAAACTTTTATGGTGAAACAATTGCACAATTGGATTACCCTGACACAATCCGAAGGGTAACAAAACCCTAGCTCTTCCACCAATGCTGACGCTTTCTCATGTCATTCAACCATGGCTTCGATTCCTGGAGAGGGCTCTCCACCCCCTCTTGATCCCTAAATGGATGCTTCCTGGCCTGTGATCACCTCAATGGAATATTCTATTCAAAAATCTATGACATCAAGATTTGTTAAGAAAATGGAGTTGGCCCCTAAGTCAAGCTTCCAGTGGCTACATCTACACATATGGCCTTGGTCGTGGCAAATAAAGGTTTAATCATGCAGTTCACAGGAATATGGCCATCCCAAAATCAATGGATTTGATTTTGTGGATGCAAAAAAAATGGATAGCCATGATCAAACGAAAACTCACCTATTATTTTTGTGGCAAGGGGTTATATGCATTTTTAGTTAGCCCCAAACAGGATCATAATCTCATCTTCTAAAATAAATCATATTTTACGAGATCTAGAGGAATGTATCTAGATAGTTGGACTCCATATTTTGACCCGAGACTAGATGTGCCTCAATTGTACCAATTTGGGTCCATTTACCAGATTTCCCTTTTCATTCTTCGAAAATACATAGAAAAATCAAAAACTAAAAGCAAGAATGTTTGCAAGCATGAGGATGTGTGTGGAAGTCAATTTGGAAAAAGGACTCTTGGAATCTATTCTCCTAGATGCATGTGCAACAACTAAACTATGAGTAGTTGCCATTCAAATCTAATTCTTGCCATGAATATGGCCATTTTGCAAAAGATTGTAAAAAAACTATAACTATCCAAGCCCATGTTGAAAAAAGGGATCAATGGGAGACAATGAAAAAGAAGTTGGGTTCAACTCGCACTACAAACCCTAGACATGCAACATCATCAATAGTAAATTCTCATAAACGAACCCTACTACAACATCAAATAGATTTGAAATACTCTCAACCAAAAGCTGCACCAGCACATGAAATCATGAGCTCTTCCTCAAAGGTATATATGCCCCGATTTCCAGTCATCATCCAACATATCCTGTCCCATCAGCATACGCAAATTCACAAATGGAATCACTCCTCACTGCAAAAAATGATCCGACCGCTAAAGGGAAAGTCGAAATAATCCGAGGTCCATGAAAATCACAACCTCCTAGTGGGGTTACAACGCAAAAAGCTCAATAACAGAATGCATAGGAAGAATCAAAAGAGGAACAACATCCAAGGAAAGTGGGACAAAAGCAAATAAAAGAAATGAGAGCAAAAGAAGAAAATAAAGAAACAAACCTAGCTATACAAATGTAAATTTTCCTTTAATATTCAACTAAAGCTAAACAATGCATGCAAAATATCAACTGATAACCACACATGAATATCTTTTACAGTATGCAGCAGAATATAAAACTGAGAAATAACTCACAACATCACATCACAATATTGACACTATTATTTTGGGTATGGAAACCCCTAGAAAAACCCAAGATGGGAAAACCGATGCAGCAGTCAGATATAGATTTTATTATGAAAAAATATGGAACTTTTACAATCACTGCAAATTCACCCAAACCTGGCCAATGCAGTACCCGGCAGAATCACTGGGCAAATCCCAGCTAAACCTCAACACCCTCGTATGTGAGTGTACGGCCCAGCTGTGCAAAGCTCGATGATCCTGCTGCTCGCTCCTCCGTCTTCTCAGTTAAATCCTCTGTCTGACTTTCTCTCCCTGTCTGTATCCTATCTCTGTTGAAATACAAGTGTGTGTGTTCTCTCCACCAATTGATCTCTCTTTTATAACTTTCGGTAAAGCGAAACCCCTAATTTCACTTTCACTTTAACCAGTGATAAAGCAAAAACCCTAATTTCACTTTCACTTTAACTAGTAGTTCACTAAAGTTAACTTAGATCACTTTAATTTATTTTCCAAAGTAAACTTAGGAAAAGTAAATTAAATACAACGGGTTTCCTAATTTAAGTCTTCTGCATGCAAGAACACATGCATGCAGGAAAACCTTCCTTGTTGCTACTAGTTTAACACTCCCTCTCAGCAAGGAAGGGATTCAATACCAACCCCAACTTATCCCTGAACTTCACAAAACTCTGTATGCAAAGTGCCTTGGCGAAAATGTCCGCCACCTGCTCATCTGTCTGTATGTACTCCAACCGAATGGTTCCCCTCTGAACACAATCTCTCAAAAAGTGGTATCTGATGTCTATGTGTTTGCTCCGGTCATGGAACACTGGATTCTCAGATAGCTTGATGCCACTCTGATTGTCACAGTGAACTACTGTAGCCTCTAGCTCACACTCGAACAACCCTGCAAGTAACTTCCTCGGCCACATACCCTCACAAGAAGCCATGTTGGCTACCATGTACTCAGCCTCTGTCAAGCTCAATGCAACTGACTTCTGCTTCCTGCTTAACCAAGAGACAACCCCTAATCCAATGTTGAAACAGCAACCTGAAGTACTCTTCCGGTCCTCTACACATCCTGCCCAGTCAGCATCTATGAAACCTGCTAACTGTACACTCCCTCTGCGCTCATAAACCAATCCATACTCCACTGTACCTCTGATGTAGCAAAGTATGTGCTTCGCAGCCGTCCAATGCACTCTCCAAGGGTCCACCATGAACTGACTCAAAGAGTTGACTGCAAAGCTGATGTCTGGTCGAGTGTTGACCAAATACATAAGTGATCCAATAAGCTGACGATAGAAGGTAGGATAAAATCCGTCTAATCTTGATGCATCAATCTTCCTCCAGTTGGAAACTAGAGGTATGGCCATAGGCTTGCAGTCCTCCATCCTGAATCTCTTCAGGATCTCTACTGCATACTTCCCCTGTCCGATGAAGAAGCATCCATCTCTCTGCCAAACCTCCAAGCCCAAAAAGTAATGCATCAACCCAACGTCGTTCATCTCAAACTCTAATGCAAGGTTGGACTTACAGTCTCCAATCAGCCTCTCATCTCTTGTCAAAAAGAGATCATCCGCATATAAGACCAATATGAGAGGCACCTCACCTGTCAAGAAGTACAGGTTGTGGTCAGCCTCACTTGGTAGAAATCCCATCTCCCGTAGATAGCTGTCAATCCTAGAGTACCACGCTTGAGGTGCCTGCTTGAGCCCGTAAAGAGCTTAATGCAGTCTGCATACATGCATCTCCATGTTCTCCACATCAAACCCCTCTGGTTGCTCAATATACACCTCCTCCTCTATCACTCCGTTGAGGAAGGCAGTCTTGACGTCCATCTAATGGACACGCCAACCCATCTTAGCTGCTAGTGAGATAATGGTCTGAATGGAAGAATACCTGGCAACAGGGGCGAAGGCCTCCCCATAATCAATACCCTCCTTCTGTGAAAACCCCTTTGCCACGAAGCGCGCCTTGTACTTCTCCACGCTTCTGTCTGTTGCATGCTTCACCTTGTAGATCCATCTGGATCCCACCACCATTTTCCCTTGTGGCCTCGGCACAACCTCCCATACCTGGTTTTTCATAATGGAGTCATACTCCTCAACCATAGCTTCCTGCCACACATCATGTTGTGCAGCCTCCCCAAAGCTAGAAGGTTCAGATTTAATAACTCTGTCATTGGTGCCATATAACTAAGCCTCTCTGGTGGTACACTTCGTCTAAAAGATGTCTGTGGAGGATCTACCTACCTAGAATCCTGCACTGTTGATCTAAACCACTAAGGCCTTGGCCTAGAGTCAACCTGCTGCGACTGCTGGATATCCGTCTCCTGCTGCAACTCATCCTTCAAGTCAATGACTGAAGGATCCTGTCCACCTAACTCCCTCTGACCACTAGAACCTGTGCTCTGTGTTTGTACATGTACCTGTACATCTGGCTACTCCAACTTGACTCCCGACTCCTGTGTTGGCTGCTGCTCTGTTGGTAAATCCAGAGATCTCCGCAAGGCCCTATCCTCATCGAACTGGACATCCCTGCTCATAATGATCCTCCTGCGAGCAGGAATGTAAACTCTATATGCCTTCGAAATCTCCCTATAACCAACAAGTAACCCTTTCTCTCCAGAAGGGTCCAGCTTCTTCCTATTGTCAGCATGAACATGAAAATAGCAGACACTGTCAAATATGCAAATGTGACTCACATCTGGCCTAGTGCCTATGAAGACCTCCTCCGGTGTCTTCCTCCCCAAGGCTGTGTGGGGACACTTGTTCTGAATGTATACTGCAGTCCTGTATGCCTCAGCCCAAAGGAATAGTGGTAATCCCTGATCAAATAGCATGGCCTTGGCTACTCCAACCATAGTCCTGTTCTTCCGCTCTGCAACTCCATTCTGCTATGGGGTATGGGGCACAGTGTGCTCCTTCTTGATCCCCTCAGCCGAACAATACTCCATGAACTCATTGGAAGTGTACTCACCCCCGTTGTCTATCCTCAACACCCGAATCTTCTTTCCTGTTTGGTTCTCCACAAGAGTCTTGAACTCTCGGAACCTCTCAAAGACCTCTGACTTGGCCTTCAAGAAATAGATCCAGGTTTTCCTGGAATAGTCATCAATGAAGGTTACGCAGTAACTGTAACCACTGAACGAATGGACACTCATAGGTCCACATACATCCGAATGCACCAAGTCCAAGGGCTCCTTAGACTTGTGCTCACTCTGTGGGAAAGGCTTCCTGATGTTCTTCCCCAAAGCACAACCCTTGCAATGGTTATGCTTTTCCTCCTGTGCCTGAGGAACTCCAATGACTACCTGTCTCAAATGCTTCAATGCTCCATGGTGTAAGTGTGCCATCCTCCTATGCCACAACTCACCCTGACTGCTGCTGACTAGAGCCTTTACAGGCTCAAAGTGTAATCTGTACACTTTCCCGCTCCTTTTGCCAATCACCCGATCCAAGCTCTTATCTGACCCCTTGGGCCTGATATACACTCTATGGTCATGAAACTTCACCTGATATCCCTTGTCCTCCAGAGTGGAGACTGATATAAGGTTCTTGGTCAGTCCTGGAACATATAACACATCAGCCAAACTGAGGGGTTTTCCAAACTCCCTCTCAAATCAAACAGTGCCAACTCCATGCACCTAATACCGCGCATCATCTCCCAGCTCAACGTGGATCCCTGTTCCACCCTCCTGCAAGTCTTTGAAGAATCTCTTATGTCCAGTCATGTGACTAGATCCTCGACTGTCAATGTACCATATGTTGCTCCCTGTGGTGCTTGCCATGCAAGCTATCAAACAAAACTCTTCATCGAAGTTCCTGTTGAACTCATCCACCTCTGCAGATCCAGCCATCAAAGTGTTAGTCTTCTTCTTCCTGTCTAGGCACTGGGAGGCAAAGTGTCCTTGCTTGTGGCAGATAAAACACTTGACCTTTGACACGTCAAGGTTCTTCTTACCGTCCTTCTTCCTCTTTGCCTTCCCCTTGCTCTTCCCTGTAAGGGCTAGAGCCTCCTCATCCACAATCTGTGGGGCACTGTTGGATGATCATGATCCTTGACCCATGTGGGTCTCCTCCTGCACAAAGTCATCCCATAGTCTCTGCCAATCAAGGAGCTTCTCCCTAGCCACAACACCTTTGACAAAGGTGTCCCATGGCTTAGAGAAGCCATTTAGGGCTATCCGAACTAGCTCCTCATCATCAGTTTTAGAGCCAACAGCTCCAAGCTCATCCCTGATCTGTGTGAGCCTCGTGAGATAAGGCACCACTCCTTATCCCTTGGTCATCTTGGTGTTGCACATCCTCTCTTGCAACACCATCCTCCGGTTCTCGTTCTTGCTCTGGTACAGACTTTCCAAAGCCTTCCACATCTCCAATGTGGTCTTCTTACCAGAAAGGTGAGGGACTATATGGTCCTTCACTCCATCCATGATAATCAGCATGGCTCTGTAATCAATCTTCTTCCAGGCTAACAGATCTGTCAGATCTGTGGGTGCAACTTTTGTGGAGTCAATGTGCTCCTCAACATCACTGACGTCCAAGATCCTTGTGATCCTCTCTTTCCATGTAGGAAAGTTCTGAGCACCCTGGAGTCTATCCTCAACTCTCAACTGCATGGCCATAGTGAAGTGTACCTATCAAACCCTAGATCTGGAAGTCTAGGTTTGTGTCTTCCTATAGATCTGCCCCTGATCTACCACTGCTGCTACAAATCTCTCAGCTTTAGCTCACCAGAGCTCTGATACCATGTAAATTTTCCTTTAGTATTCAACTAGGGCTAAACAATGCATGCAAAATATCAATTGATAACCACACATGAATATCTTTTACAGTATGCAGCAGAATATAAAACTAAGAAATAACTCACAACATCACATCACAATATTGACACTATTATTTTGGGTATGGAAACCCCTGGAAAAACCCAAGATGGGAAAACCAGTGCAGCAGTCAGATATAGATTTTATTATGAAAAAATATGGAACTTTTACAATCTTTGCAAATTCACCCAAACCTAGCGAATGCATTACCCGGCAGAATCACTGGGCAAATCCCAGCTAAACCTCAACACCCTCTGTGTGAGTGTATGGCCCAGCTGTACGAAGCTCGATGATCCTGCTGCTTGCTCCTCCGTCTTCTCAGTTAAATCCTCTGTCTGACTTTCTCTCCCTATTTGTATCATGTCTCTGTTGAAATACAAGTGTGTGTGTTCTCTCCACCAATTGATCTCTCTTTTATAATTTTAGGTAAAGCAAAAACCCTAATTTCACTTTCACTTTAACTAGTAGTTCACTAAAGTTAATTTAGATCATTTTAATTTATTTTCCAAAGTAAACTTAGGAAAAGTGAATTAAATACAACTAGTTTCCTAATTTAAGTCTTCTGCATGCAAGAACACATGCATGCAAGAAGCCCTTCCTTGTTGCTACTAGTTTAACAACAAACAACCATTGAAAGCTCATTGGTTGGAAGGGTCAAACTTCAATCCATCAAAACTCTTGGAAGACATAGACCGCCAGAAGGGGATCATGGTGGTAGTTCCAGACCCCCGTCGGTTAAATAATGAATATCGTCTCCTAGAATTGTAGGGGAAGGGGCAGCAAATACAAAGAAGAAGCACTAAGAGACCTTATAAGATCTAAAAAACTACAAGTATTCCTTATCCAGAAGACTCGGCTAACAAAAGATGGCATGCTACATGTGGGAAGAAAGCAATGGAGAAACAGTAAAAGAATAGCAGTTGGCGCCAAAGGAGCTTCATGAGGAGTTTATACAATGTGGGATAATGCAAATACTGGAGATGATCTATACTCAAAGT
Source organism: Pseudotsuga menziesii (assembly GCA_001517045.1). Lineage (NCBI taxonomy): Eukaryota > Viridiplantae > Streptophyta > Pinopsida > Pinales > Pinaceae > Pseudotsuga > Pseudotsuga menziesii. Next base: position 475,490 of record LPNX010646758.1, on the reverse strand, counting down.
ACATAGCAATGGATCCTTGCATGCTTCATTCATTGGAGTACATGTAAGAAATTTCATGTGTTCAATATCTATATGCCTATGCACTATACAAGAAAAGAAGAATGATGGAAATCCTTAGATGAATTAAAAGAAACCAAAGTTATAAAGACTAGCATAATAGTAGGGGATTTCAACGTTGTTCTCAACGTTCTCACAAATAAAGAAAAATGAGGAGGAGCATAGCAAGAGACCCCTTCAAATAAAACTTGAAGGATTTGATAGTTGATTGAAATCTTGTAGATGTCAAATCAAAGAAAGAAAATATACCTAGACCAACAGGAGGTTGGGGCCAAGCCATATCGCAACTAGATTGAACCGTTTTCTTGTTCACAGCTAAGTCACAGTGTTCGCCGAACTCAAACCTTGGGGTTCGAAATTTGGTAAACCTCAAGGAAAAAAATCATTGAGATGTGGCAATGAAATCCATTATTTAACCCATACATTGTGGTTTTGAAGGGAGAAAGTGTTTTTTTATTGCGGTTTTTTCCAATTATTTGCAATTGCAAAGAGAAAATACCAAATATTTCATCAATCTGCAAATTTCAATGTACTCCTTTCCATCTCAATAGAAACAATAGATGGTAGTCAATCTATCACTATGCTGGCAAGTATTCCCTTCTATTCCTGCATGTATTCCTTTGACTATGCAATGGTACCAGCAAGCATTTTGGTGACTTTGCGATAGTGCTTTAAGTTTTCATGTGCCGACGAGTATTTAGGTGATTATGTGATGGTGCTCCAACTCTTAAAATGTGATTTTCACAAAGGTTTTGACTGGATGTACGTGCTAATGTTTGGGTTGTGGATGGATTTATCACACAAGTGCTACATGTAATACATAAGTTTAGGTAGGCATTGAGCTCAACTGATTCATTACACAAGTTAGAGATGAGGGAGAATCAATGTTCTAATTAGGTACCTTTTTTATCCCACCCTTCAAATGGGAAGTAGATCTCACTTTTAAAATACTCCCATAACTAAAGAAACAATCGACTTGTAGCATATAGGATAGGTATAAGATATATTTTAAGGCTCGTAGGATATATTTATTAAATATATAGATTATATATTATTATAATGTTTTTTAAATATTATATACTATACATTATAAAATATAATATTTATATTGAGACGTGTATATTAAAAATATATATATATAATAATTATATTTATAAAGTGTATACGTATTTGTTACAAAATATAATAATTTTATATTTCAAAAATATATATGTATATGTCATCAAATATAATATATAATATATATTTAGAAAAGATATATATGGACGAACCTAATGGTGAACCTTATGCAGACTTCATTGGAAAATTCAAATTTGAATCGAACTTCATCCTTGTAGAACCCGAACCATGTGACTTAGTTCACAATGATATTCCACTAGACAATCAGATAATAACATCTGATATCATATGCTGAAGTGTATCAAATCACAAGCCCATTAATCCTACCTTCCATCCTCAGATTAATATTGGTCCTGTGTTGCAGAAATGTGCTGTATAGTGTGGTACACCCTAAGTTTTCATACTGAAACATGGAAACGCATCCCATATAATCTAGAAACACATTTCCGAACATACGGATGCATCCCACATGTGGGAAACACGTTTTGTACAACCAGAAATGTGTTTCAGGGCCATGCCCATATCTATACAACATGTTTCCAACACTAAATTAGGCATGCTAAGATTTTTCTACCATATTTTAAGGCTTGGGTTAGGTAGGTTTATCAAAATTGGATGGTGTTGACTAATGTCCCTGGAGGATCGAGGTAAAGGCATAGGCTAGATGAGGAACCAGAGGGTGAGACTAATGATGAGGATCCCAATATTAGCGTTGCTGAAACATTGCTTGTTATTTGTGTTTGTCATTTAAATGCTCTTGCTCATTTATTCATAATGCCTTTACTTCAAAGTTACAATATAATGTATTATTTATAAAACTCATACAATATACCACCTTCTCAGAAAAGGACAAACATTCAACATCATCTTCAACTTTTGTGGTAAAAACGGAATAAGAAATGGTGATCAAACAAGATGTGCAAGATGAAAGGGAACTTTGTAGCAAGATCCACAAAGCATATAGAAAAGAAGAGAAGCAATGGAGACTAAAATCTAGAAGTCTATGGCTTCAATCAAGGGAGAGCAATACACCATTTCTCCATAAACAATCAAAGGCAAGAATGCTAAAAAACTCAATAAAAGAAATCAGTTTGGAGACTCAAGAGTTACTAACAAAATTTTGATGAAATCAAGGATGTGGCTAGAAAGCACTTTGAGAACCTATATACAAAAGAAGAAGAGGAAGATTATGAACCATCAACAACAATGCTACAAAACATTCCATCTTTGGTTGGCAATGAAGAAAATGCAGAGCTATCGCAAGATACAGGAGACGAAGAGACAATAAAGGAAATCTAGGGTCTTGAACCCGACAAAGACCTGGGTCCATCAAGCGTCTCAATTCACTTTTATCACACAAGCTGGAACATAATCAAGATCAACTTAAAGTGCCTGCTAAACCATGCTCGAAGTAAGCCAAAACTTGGGGGAAGTACAGATTCTTCATGTTTAGCCCCCAAAGAAGTCAATCCTTTTTCCTTTTCAAGGTTTAGGCCTATCTCTTTTTGGATGTCATCTTACAAAATTCTGACCAATATTATGGTGAATAGATTGAAAAAGAATTTCCCCCATCTCATTTCTAACAATCAGGGTGGATTTGTGCAGAAAAGAAAATTCTAGATATATAATATTGGTGCAAGAGGCGCTACATTTTGACCAATAAAACAAAGAAAAGGGATGATAATCAAGATAGATATGACTAATGCATTTGACCATGTTCATTGTTTCTTCCTATTTGATGTCCTTCGTAAGTTCATTTTTGTAGAGGCCTTCATCTTGTGAGTTAAAGCTTGCATTGGATCCCCATGGACTGCCCCACTAATTAATAGCAGGTCTACTATCTTCTTCCAAAGCAAAAGAGGCTTAAGGCAGGGGTGCCCTCTTTCCCCTCTTTTATACATAATCATGGCAAATTCTCCAAGTAGAAAGATTGGAAAGTGAAAGAGTATCAAATAGCCTTCAAGAAAAAAGCATTGCAAGAGGAGTAAAGAAAATAAATCATTCACAGTTTTCCAACGACACTCTTCTAATAGGGGAAGCATCTACCACTATCACTGCAAGATTCAAGCTAGCGTTAGACCAGTTTCTAATCACCTTCAAAGGTCAAATAAACAAAAGGAAAAGTCAAATATACAGCTGGAATGAAAGTGCATTGCATCCCTAGCTCATTGCCAAAATTTTAGAGTTGTCATGCACCACAAATTGGACCTCCTTCAATTACCTAGGAAAGTCGATCTCATTGGAGAACCGAGATAGACAAAAATCTATTAGTAAGAATCATGATCAATAAACATATATGACTCATGAGTAACTTGATCGTGACAAAATCCGATCATCATTTATTAAGTTTTCAAACATACAATGCAACTACAAATTGCAAAAAGCAGCATAACATATTCTTCAAACTTCAAAATTCGAAAGGATGTACATAATGTCAAATACTTTTCATGACTTAAAAAATCACAATATTTAAAACGTAATCAAAATTTGAACACATAATGCATTATGCAATTGAAAACTACAAAATGAAGTAAAACATAATCTTCAAATTTCAAAAAGTTCTAAATCATGAAGACCACATGGAGTAGTAAAGGCACTAGAATTGTGGTCACCAAATTCATCCATAAGTGGAACTCTATCATCACTAGGCTCGTCACCAATCTCACCATTAGTGCCAAGATCATCTTCTTCTACACTCAAAAATAGGCACAAACCATGGGCGGTATGAACTAGATGAATCTTTGGCCACACTACTTAAGGCCAATTGCAAATTACTGCAAACATAAACAAGGTCTTCCAATTGTGTCGATAATAATGTTTATTTTCTTGGATTGAATATGGTTTCTAAGCTAGTAATGTTAGGTCTTTAACCAATAAGTTTTTAAACTTTTTAAAACTTGGAAAAAAAATTAAACTTGCCCTTTGGATTCGTTTGGGAATCAAATTTGCTTTAGGTTCACCTTGAGGTTCACCAAATAGGTTAGGAATGAGGTTCGCTTATCATGCTCAATGAATCTCATCAAACGTCTTTTTTTTAAGTTCGTAGAATTTCTAACCAAAAGGTTGAAGTATGACAAAACCTGTGACTTAGGATATGAAGAGCATTGTTCATTGTGGAGGAGGGATACAAGCCCTAGATGGTATGTGGTAACTTGTCTTTCTATTCAAAGGATTGGAGATGGCTCAAGGATGCCTAGAGCTTCGACATTATTCTTACAGGGAGTAGCTACCAAAATGGAGTACTTGGCTTTGGAGGATGGATGGAATCAGTTGAGGCTCAAGATGGAGTGGTGTGGACTTGCCCTACATAGCTACATCACCCTAGGTCGCTATTGTGAACGACAACATCATTGGAGCTTGACACTTGTACTCTAGGAGTGGAGTGCTTCACTTATGTGTAGCTAATTACTTGTGTTTAGTAGGCCTGCTTGTAAGGCTTAGGCCGACCTGTGTTATATTGTTGGCCTCCCTTACCTCTCATATAAATAAGTAATGAAAAGAATCTTTCTAGACAACACATCACACCACACAGTACTTGTATCTCTTCTTTGGAGTGCTCTCTTAGTGATGCATTAGGGTTCATGAAGAAACCCTAATGGAGCTGCAAGGAGGAGGTGGATGATTTCTCTCCCTTGGGATTCTTTTTTACACATTTGATATCTTTCTCTTGGGCACCTGGGTTTCTTGATCCTTGTAGCATCTTGTGTTATGGGATTATTGTTTCATCCCTTAAAGGCTAGAGATTAGGGTTTGGAATTCCTTGGATGTATTTGGGGAAGAAGAGGAGGACATCTTGCTTTGGAGGTAGTGTTGGAGGGATTCTCTTCTTTGGAGTGCTCTCTTAGTGATGCATTAGGGTTCATGAAGAAACCCTAATGGAGCTATAAGGAGGAGGTGGATGATTTCTCTCCCTTGAGATTTTTTTTTATACATTTGATATCTCTCTCTTGGGCACCTGGGTTTCTTGATCCTTGTAGCATCTTGTGTTATGGGATTATTGTTTCATCCCTTGGAGGCTAGAGGTTAGGGTTTGGAATTCCCTGGATGTATTTGGTGAAGAAGAGGAGGACATCTTGCTTTGTAGATAGTGTTGGAGGGATTCTTGCACTTGTAGGAGCTAGGGTTTGAGCTAGGGTTTGTTGACTAACCCTATCTAAGGCATTTTGGGTGAGTGAATTTTGTCCTAGAGCTAAGAGGAGGCTATGGTATGTATGCCCTTCATTCATTGAACACGCACACGCGCACACACACACACACACATATATATATATATATATATAATTTCCAGCTGTCCACCTACTGTGTATATGCAGATTTGATTTCAACATCCTATCTTCTTGGGATGGTTATCTCTGGCCCTTAATTGCCTTGCTGATTTGACACACTTAATAGAAAACTGTAAAGGGACTTAACACTAAGATTGAACTTAACAATACAACCATCTATTTTTGTTGTGTTTGCTGTTATATCAATTGTATAAGAAAAGTTTTCAGATTGGTTTATGCATGTGAAGTTGCCCTATATGATTGGAAACTCATTGGAATGATTGGTGCTATTAAATGTTGTGATTGTTCCACAGTTTTTTTACGCATTAATTTACAGCAGCCCTTAAGGCTGAAAATTCTATGGTTAAGGTCTAGGAACCTTATACCAATATCAATTTTCGGATTTGCATTAATTGCCACGTGCAAATAAAATTTCGACAGAGACCGGGCACATATTAGTCATGTATCTGGCTAATTTCATGTTCTCTTATGAAATGCAAAACCACTTTGATATTAAGACAGTTGAATAGGATTTATACAAGTAGATTAACGTGTGATTCTCGTGACAAAGATTAAGATAACAGAGTAGGCTCTGTTTTGAAGTGCTAGGATGACTGTAATATTTTTGAAACTATGACGCATGAACCATCTTCATATTTTGTATTTAATTGTTTTGAGAGGACTAATATCACAATTTTCAGGATCAAAATTCATAATATCATAATAAAAACAGGGTTAATGAGCCTAGCGTATACTCACGGGGCAAAATGTTCGGTGCCATTTTCGTCTATTGCATCCAAGCGCTTTATAGGAAGCTTATCTATGGTTACTTTGAGATTTTCTGCCATGATGATAGGCCCTTCAATCCTGCAGATCCCTTCAGAAATTTACTGCAGCACAACGTTGAGAGGTAAAAACTCAAATTTTGCTCAGCCTAAACATAGTATTATTGCAATGAAAACTACGATCTTCACGACCAAACATAAAAGAAATGCATAAACGCTGAATGTGCTTCTAATTTCAAATCTGGATTTCTGGATCTTGCAGACCATACCAGCTTAAAATAGTACGTAGCAGATACCACCCAGGAGATCCGAAAAAAACACCACCCAGGAGATCCGAAAAAAACACCAGAGTTAGCGTTAAAGTGGGGAAGTAGCTATTTTCGAGCTCAAAATCTCTCGTCTGCACAAACCATACTATTCTTCATAGAGAAGAGGGCTAAACATGTTTAACCGCTCTTCTCGAGCTTCACAAGGAAGCGAAGACTTTCTTAAGAGGCAAGCAGTTATGTTGCATTCACAAATTTACAATAAAACCGTCTCATAAGCTTTCTCGTGTCTGTAAATCCCAAAAGAAAACCTGTCCAATCAGCATAGATACACGTGTAGCATTCCCCTATTGGGTATTACAAATTGGAAACCTGAGGTGCAAAGTATGTATAACTCTGTGATTTTGAGGAGTGGAATCCAAAATCGTATCATACCTCTGGTGTATCACTACGCTGGAATAAAAATGTGTTCGTTTCTTGAACATGTAATGGGAATATGCATTCAGAAACGTATCTTTAAACATTACTAGTTCAAACCTATAAGGTATTTTATAGGTCATGAACTTAGATGGTGAAATATAAGAAAACTTTTAAAAAAATAAGGGAGGTCAAGAGAGGGAGTTAAAATGGTTCAAAACTTTAAACTTCCTCAAAACAAGGGTAGGCTAAGTGATATCAAGAGGCAGTTAAAATCATTTTTTTATTTAGGTTTTGATTTTTTCATCATTTTTAATGGTATTTAATTGTGTTAGTTAAACTAACTTAGTTTAAGTGGACATTAATAGGTACAAGTTTTAAAGTTTTGGTATTTAATTTTTAAGTGGACATTAATAGGTACAAGTTTTTAAAGTTTTGGTATTTAATTTGTATTAGATAAACTTATTTGGTTTAAGTGGACATACAAGTTTTAAAGCTTTTTTTAACGTTTAAGTGGACACTATTCATTGTTGGTTGAATTTGATTTTTTTACTTACTTTTACTTTTTACCTATTTTGAATGTTTTTTTACTTCTACTTGTGGGGAGACAAACCCTTCATTTTCTCCTTATACTTGTAATATACATATATATTGGAACTATGGTGTGGGTGGGGGGAAGCTCTCAAACTAGGGGGGAATCTTCCAAAGAACAGTTCGATCCAAATGTGAAGATCGTAAAAAAGGCTGCATTAATTTTCTCAAGTTCTTAAAGTTCTTTAGCTTTGCGACTCTTTACAAGGGACAGTATAAAGCTCCACAATGTTTATTGACAAAGTAGACTATGATACTCCCTCGCCAAGGGTACCCATATTCTATCATGAAATAAATTGCAAAAATTCTATTGAGGCACAGGATGACAAGACCCCCCTGTGCACACCATGTCAAAGTCTGATAAACAATGATATCCCACGAAAGATAATAATAACCCGAGCCCTCTCAAGCCTAAAATAATTAAAGGCCATGTGCGGAAGAAAGAAGCCTGTGTGAAAAAGGATGCGGCCTCATTATCTATAGGAAGGAAAATTGGATTGAATGAAATCCTAAATACCTCGCTCTAGCACTGGTAGGTCGATTCTGCAGGAAAATTGTCGATGAAGAAGCATTAAGAAGGTGGATGGATCTCAACTGGAAGTCGATAATGGACAAGCTGCCATAGTTCCATATCCTCTCCAGAGGTTGGATACTTTTCAAAGTTAAATCGGAAATAGAAAGACAAAATTTGTTTATAAGGATGTGGAAATGGGGACCTTCGAGACTAATTCTTAAAAGATGGCAAGTCGACTTTGAAGCTGATAGAGAACCACAAAATGTGCAACAAGTATGGGCCTTACTGCATGGGCGCCCGATGATGTTCTGGCAGAAAGATGTCCTTGAGGCAATTGGTGGGAAACTTGGAAGATTCATTTCGTTAAAGACAAGTGGGACCAAAAAGTGGATAGGAGATGTGTGAAAATCCTTATTGAGTTGGATATAAGAGACGGATTGTATCAAGATATTCTATCGAAAATGAACGACAGTACTTAGAAACAACGACTGGACTACTGGAGGATCCCTTTCAAGTGTTTTTTTGTGTCAACGGGTTAGACATTTGATAAAAGACTGCCCAAACACTACGAAGAGTTTCATCTGCCACAAAAAAAAATAGGTTAAGAAGCCAGAGCATAACGCATGGAAGACTGGAATAAAAGATGGTGAATTAAGAAAGGTGGCGGCCCTCCATCCGTAGATGATGCAAAGGAGATGGAAACACAAATGAACCACATTCCTGGTAATCCTTTTATTTATTTAGAAACTCTCCCAACTATTTTTGTTGTGGCTTCTTTGTTGCAAGTTGTTCCTTCCCCCATTTCCCATGAGGGGGAAGTTTTTGTAAGTACATCGAACATATAGAACTTGATTGTTGCTTTACCTTCATCACCTACCCCGAAACAAGCAGAGACATACAAAAAATTTGTAAGTCATGAGAAAACCCCTTGTGACGTGGCCCCGCCACAGGAGGAGAAGAGGGACCCCCCTCTTGGGTGAAGCATAAATGTATAACACTATATAAAAAACAAAGACAATGGTAAGAGAAGAAGTAGCATCAAAGGGAGGATTGGCTCGAAACCCTTTGTCGGAGGTAATTCTAAGTAGGAAATTTCAAAATCCAAATCTCAAGGTGAGATGGGGGTCAAAGCTCAGAAGCAGTCAACGATAAGCAGGGCCCTTGGAGCAGTGACAACCCAGTCTAGGGTCCCTTGATGCTTTGTTTATATTTCAACTCAAGGGGGTTAGGGAGCTCCCCCGAGATAATAGCTCTCAAAAGGATGGTCAAGAATTTAAAGCCTTCGTCATCCTATTATAGGAAACTATGATGGACGGAGAAAAATCCCAAGTAGTTATTGAACTGTGGCTAAAGGATTGGTCCTTTGCACACATAAAATCTGAAGGTCACTCGAGGGGTTTGTTAATAGCATGGAGTCCAGCTCTAAAAGAAATTAAGGCTGAAAGGTATGAGACAATTCTTAAAATAACCTTGGAAGACAAGGTTTATGGGATAAACTTCTCTTTCTACAATATATATGGACCATATCATAATAGAAGAACCTTTTGAGAATCCTTCATCTCTTCAGGTCTCTTAGAATCTAAAAGTATGGTTATGGGAGGAGACATGAACCTCTCCTTATCAAAAAGGGAAGTTTGGGGATCCTCAACAAGAATGGATAGTTAAAGCAATTTCTTTAGATTCCTTTTCAACTCCAACGAACTCGTGGATGTTTAGCCTTTAAAGTTAAAACCAACTTGGAGGAACAACAAAATTGAGGAGAACTCTACACCCAAACGCCTTGATAGATTCTTGGTCTCATAAGATTTGGCCTTAGTCCCACTCACAGTTAAATGTTGGGTAGAGATTGGATGCCTGCCATATCACTACCCTATCATTTTATCTTTGGAAAAAGAAGATTCCAAACCCGCTCCTCCATTTAAGTTCATCCCTTCTTGGCTCAAAGAGAATGATTATAAGAAACTTGTTGAGGATACATGGACTCCTTTACTAGACAACTCCTTGGAGACCTTTACGAAACAACTCTCCGATAATTTAATAAAAAACCAAAAAAGGTGTCAAAGACCTGGGAAAAGGCTTATAATGCAAGACGATAGGAGGAGCTAAAAGAAGTGGAGGCCAACTTAAAGAAAATATATAGTCTTAACAATTTTGGAACGTTCTCAGAAGAAGAATTGAAGGTTGTAAAAGAGTGCGAATTAAAGCGAGAATATCTACTGGCAAGAGAAGAACAGTTGTGGAGACTAAAAAGCAGGGCCATTTGGATTTCCGAAGAAGACAACAATATCAAATTCTTTTACAGGTATGCCTCACATAGAAGAAATGTAAACACGATTTCAGAAATTAAGGATGCAAATAGGAATCTAGTAAGTTCATTCAAGGAAAAGGCCAAGGTAGGAAGGAGTCATTTTAAAAACCTATTCTCTAAGTTGGAGGGAAGCCCTATCTAATATATTTTAAGAGTCCTAAGACTGTTTCCTAAGCTGCTAAATGATGAAATGAATAAGGACCTAGTAGAGGAGGTTACATAAGAAGAACTGGAAAATATAGTATGCTCATTCCAAAAAGGAAAGAGCCCGGGTCATGATGGATTTTCAATTGAATTTTAACAAGGCTTTTATGAGTTACTAAAGCATGACCTGCTAATGGTTGTACAATACTCTCAAAGATCCGAGAAGGTTTTAGGTGCTATAAATGCTACCTTTCTAGCTCTAATCCCAAAAAAAAACAAAAATCCTCCTCCTATGAAGACTTTAGGCCAATCTTGTGTTGTAATTCAGTATATAAAATCATTGCCAAAATTATAACACAATGGATGAAACCAATTCTGAGCAAAATTGTTTCCAAGGAATAGTTTGGATTCCTTTTCAATCGTCAGATCCATGATGCGCTCTCATTGGATCAAGAGGCAATCCACTCCATTAACAAGAAAAAGATTAAAACCTTTGTTCTCAAACTAGACCTATCCAAATCTTATGACATGGTAAGTTGTACTTTTCTAAGATTGCTTTTAGTACAGGTTGGTGTCGCAACAGATACAGTCAATTGGATAATGGGATGTATTCAATCAACCTCCTTCGCAGTGCTTATAAATGGATCCCCATCCTTTTTCTTCAAGCCCTCCGGAGGAATTAGACAAGGGTTCCCTCTTTCCCCTTTTCTCTTCCTATTGGTAGCATATGCACTAAGCAGGCTAATTCATCAAGCTAAACACTCTGTTTCTTACAAGGGTATTAAGGTAATTGAGACTGAAGAACTATCGCATATATTGTTCGTAGATGATGTGTTGATGATGGGGGAAGGCTCTTTAGAGAACTACAAAGAAAGCGAGCAAATCCTAGAATTATATACTAAGGCTACAGGGTTGCACATAAATGTGGAAAAATCAATTCTTTTAGAGAACTCCCTTATGGAAGCAATAAAGAGCAGGTTAAAAGTTGAAGTCCCCTTTACCCTAAAACCTATACCATAGGGATTTAAATATATAGGTTTCAACTTGAAGCCCAACTCTTACTCTTTTAAAGATTGGCAATGGTTGTATAGGAAGGTGGAGGGACGAATATGGGTTTGGACAAATAGGTTTTTGTCCAGAGGGGGAAGACTGGTTCTTCTCAAGGTGGTCATTCAAAGCATTTCTGTTTATTGGGCATCTATAGCATATATCCCCAAAGGGATCCTCCACAAAATCTGGAAGAAGTTCTTCTCATTCCCTTGGACTGCAAGTAAGCAAGTTGAAGGAATCCCTCTTGTCAATTGGAAAACTATGGCCAATTTAAAGAATCTGGGAGGGTGGGGTGTAAAAAAACCCTTATTGTCCTGTCAATCTATGGCAGCCAAGTCCCTGTGGACGTTGATAAAAAATCTTATTTCTTTATGAGGAAAATTCATGGTGTCGAAGTACTATCCACATTCCTGCATCTTAGAAATGGGAAGAAAATCCGGATTGGGGAAGATCCTTGGATCAGAGCAGGGAACAGATTCAAACTCTCCATTGCAACTTTAGAAAATCTCAAAAACATCCAAATAAGCAACTTAAATGATGCCAAATCCCAAAATTCTCATGAAGAAGGGAAATAAATATGGAAACATGCTGAAGAACTAAGACTGGAAGGTGATTCAATAGTAGAATGGGCACCATTCATGGACCTACTAAAATCATGTTACATTTTCTTAGAGGAAGATGATGAGGACAGACTGGTCTAGTCAAAAAATGCAGCCATAGGGTATTTTACTGTGAAGCTTGCGTATGCCACAATGGCGAAACAATCCTTCAATAGTGATAGAGAGTGGTGGTGGAATGTTGTATGGAAGGCAACAGGATCATTAAAATCCAAGATCACATTGTGGATTTCCCTCAACAATAAATTATTAACTTGTGAAAACCTCTTAAAAAGAGGATGGAAAGGGTCGAGCCGTTGCGTCTTATGCCATTCAAATGAGGAAAGAGGCTCTCACATTTTTGTTTTCAGTCACTATGTAGTGTTGGTCTGGAAGGTTGCCTCCACTGAACTAAAATCTCAGGGTTCACATGAAGGTTCATCTCTAGAACATAAAATTTATGCATGGTGGACGGATATATCGGTAAGTCACTACAATTCCTTCCCTTCCTCATTCATTTACAGAATTTGGTGGGGTCGTAACACATCCATTTTCCAAAACTGTCTCATCCCTGAAGAGGCAACAACTGGCCTTATTGTGCAGTAGAAAAATGAACACAATGCTAAGGAAAAAACAAAAAAGCCTCAAATATTGGCTCCCCCAACCATTGACAAAGTTTCTCCATGGGATTTTTTTATGGTGCAAGCCAAGGAGATCCCCCTATGGGAGGATCTGGAGGAGTATTATATCTTGTTGAGAATCATAAATTTATAATAAAATATGCATCGAGGAATTATTCAAACAATAAAGCAGAGCTGGTTGCTTTGCATTCAGTTTTGAAATTGGTAATTATTAGGAATGTAATGTGTCTTCATCTATTTGGAGACTCAAAGATGGTCGTTGACTAGGCCAAAAACAAAATTCAGATCAAAGCGCCACACCTTTAGCAATTCCTTCGTGCCATCAGAAGGTTCATTGATACATTCTTTGTTTTCTCTATAACTCATGTATATAGGGAACTAAATACAGAAGTTGATCTATTATAAAAAAAATGCACCACTCTTGGTGCCAAGGAAAACAGAGATTGAAGAGTTTCTGGATGGCATGCACATGTAAATCAAAAAAATATTATTGTGAAAAGTATATGAAGGCATGATGATATGTAATATCTTTCTAAATACAGTTAAATGTAACTCTGAATGTAAGTCCCATGAGAACAGTTCATGATCATTCTTCTTGAATGATTGATATTTTCCATTTGGAAGATATATATAATCTTAAGTTTGTAATGTTTTCCTTGCTTTATGTTTTTTTAATATGTATACTTTTATTTAACATGTATTAAATCACAGTCACCTTAAGAGGATAAAGTCTTAAAATAAAGAGAGATATTTTTTTTTTCTTTTTTTGTCAATTGAGTGTAGTTTGAGTGGCTGGGAGGAATGTTGTTATACTCTCTATTCGGGTTCAAAGCCCACTATGTGGATTGAAAGGATCTGTCATCTTTGCGAGACTATGAGTGTTGAGAATGAAAAGCACTTCCTCTTAGATTTCCCTTCTTACATCCACATACGATCTTAGTTTCAAAAATCTTATTGCAATACAAACTTGCCCAACCTTCTATCTCATCAAAATTATAGTAATTTAGGAACACTCTTCTCCAAGCTTTAAGAGCATAGAAATAAAACTCTAAAGCAAACCAAGTAGTTCCTTGCTTTTCTTTCTTAAGGTCCGATAAACCAAAATTGGTCTAAGTGGACAATAACCACCACCACCACCACCATCATATAATAATAATAATCTATTTTTAAGGTCACCGCCAAGCGAGACACCAATTTAGTGTATGAGACCCCCTTGTTTGTGGGACAAGAGACCCCCCTCCGCACAGTGATTTAACTGCTAATGTCTACAGAGGTGTACATACACTACGCCCCTCTGGATTTGAACCTGTGACCTCCTAACAAGAAACACATGCTCTTAACCATTAGGCCCACTCATGTGTGTGTGTGTGTGTGTATTTGTATGTATGTATATGTATATGTATGTATGTATGTATGTATGTATGTATGTATGTATGTGTGTGTGTATACATATAATCAATTTATTGACAAAGTACTATGTGAGAGAGAAGAAGGAGAAATTAAAACTTTAAATATTGGAGATCTAAGACATTCATGTCCAACTAGTTATATGATTTTTTTTGTTATGAACAACTCGATTATTATTTACGATTAATTTTTTTTTTCTATTTTCATTTTTAGTGCTCCAAGGAACATAAAACCACTCCATATGTTCCATATTGAAAGAACTACAAGTAATTTAGGCACTTCAATTTTTACATCATATGTGGAATATAGTAGATTAGTCAAGAATTATAATTATAAGTTGTAACAAATATAAAATAAAATATTAATTAGATTAGTTAATTATTATATGAAAGTGTCTAAGCCTTCATTCTACATGCTCAAAGCCTATAATGGCGAGCCTCCTTTGTAATTATCATCATCATCCAATATATTATAATATTTATCATTCAAAATGATAGTAGGATTCGACTAGTATCAGACCAACCGAATACGGTTGCTCCATTTGGTATCAAAGTAGATTCGCTCTTGCACTGTGAGCTCGGACTCGGCTCATCAAATTTCTACTTTGAGCTCGGACTCAGCTCATCAATTCCTGCTTTTTTTCACTGCTTACTCCATCCAATCCTTCCGCACCTCCCTCTCGTTGAACATTTGCTCGCTCTTCACTCTTCTCGACACTCTCCACTTTGCCTTCTTCTCCCCACGCGGCCCTGTCCAGCATACCTTCCACCCACTCCCTTACTACTTCCTCCATTATTCACCTCCCACATCTCCATCCCATTCCTCCTTCAAACATCTATGTCATTCACTCCCCCCTGGATCTCCCTCATCCCCTCTGCGTGCATAACTAGTTGCACGATGTATGCGCCCTTCCTTTCAGCTCCGTCTCCTCCTCTGCGCATCCATCTTCTGCGTGTTCCCTTTTCCCCCATCCTTCTCCTCTACACGTCCTCCTCACAGCATCGTTTTCCCACCTTCTCCTTGCCCCCAACAACCACCTTTTCCTTCACTCCCGCGCCTCACATCCTGCAAACTCTCTCTGCCTTACATCCACCACGCAGCCCTCCACCACCTCCACCTCGCTGCACCAGCTCCCAGCTCCCACGCGTGTGGTCTCCTCCTTGCAACCGCCTGCAGCCTCCTCCAATGCATCCACACAACTCTCCAACCTGCGCACCCTCCATCTCTGCGCGTTCCATCCTCCTCCTAAACCTACAAAAAATAAAAATAAAAAATAAAAAAAAAATAAAAATATATATATATATATATATATATATATATATTTAAAAAAATCAAATATTGTATTTATTATAATATAAATAATATTATAATATTTGTTTAAAAAAAAACTATATACAAAATATTATATAGTTTATGAAATAATAATAATAATAATAAATTAATTAATTAATATATTATTATTCAAAATTTCACTTTAAAAGGCCAAAATAGCGTTCTACAAACATCCATGGCATTTTATAGTGAGAGTGACAAATTCATAAATCTCCTTGAGAAAATCCTTAAGGATATAGATGAAATAAAGAAATCTATTGACGAAACATTTAAAGAAAATGAATATGGATGTGAAAATCGGGTATGTTATAGTTGATTTTACCACACATGGTTGATCACATATTTATGGCCTTCCCTGTCCATCTGCAGACTCTTTGGACCCCATGGACCAATATTATACTTTGATGTTTCCAAGTTCATCCCTAAAAACACCTGTTTATTGTTGTACTCAACTTTTAATCCCATATTTGCTTATATACGCGGATATTGACCTCAAACCCGCGTACATCAGGATGTGTGCATAAATCCAAATATTTTTGGAGTTCTCCTTGATGTGTGTCCAAACCACTTGACTCTTGGCCTTCCATATGCCTCGAGATTGCTCATATTTGACTCTCCATTACCCCTTTGGAGTGCTATATAAGGAACCCCTTGGATACATTGAAGAGGAGGAATTGAAGACCAAGGAAACTATAGTCCATTGTTGTTGTAGCTTGCTTATACTTGAGTCTGCATCCCTTTGTCCCTGTGGAACACTTTGTATTCTTCCCAAGCTTGCCTTTTCTTGTGAGCTTGCTAACGAGAGATGGAGGATTGAGGTGGTGGAGGCCCAGGTGGAGGACTCAGTTTCTTCGGTTCGCAGACGTGCTGACAGAGGTTGTCACTTGTGTAATCTCTGATTTGATTAATAAAAATATCTTTTTCTGTCCATTTAATGTGCAATTGAATGAATATTGAATCCATGGATATGTTTAATTATTTATACATTGATGAATATGTATGCTAGAGTATATCTAACACCATATTATATAGCATGTTTTCTTTGTTTACTGTTGTTGAGAGTGAATTGCTAAAGCAAGCGGGATTGGAAAAAGCTCAACGGGGATCTACTTCAACCGTCCGGAATAAGGTAGGACCCATGATCCCTTAGTGTTAGATATTTGGTTTCTCTTGCATATGGGAAATGATTTATTTCTGCGGTTTCTCTATCTATTGTGGTACACCACAAGCCATAGGAAGTTTCTCTCTGTAACAGAATTGGCGACTCCGTTGGGGAGGTTCCTAGTTGTTTCTCTTTGGGGGGGGTTTCGGTATTCAATGTACTTGAATTGCTTTGATTTCTTTATTTCTGTGTCAAGTCTCAGGGCATGTTTTCCCAGTAGTGTCCTGAAGGAGTAAATTTTGTCTCAGCTTGTCTGTTGACCTTATTTTTCTCTCTTTTTCTTCCTGTACGCGGGTTTAGCTTTCATAGTCGCGTATACACGCGGGTTTTCCTAGAACAGTCACGTATGTATGTAGGTTTACTGAGAATAGTCGTGTATGCCTTGATGTTTTGCTTTATTGGGAGGATTAAGTGTTGCTGGGTGATTTTGGAGGATTGTTGAGTCTTCTTGGATGCTTCTGGAGTCTATATCTACCCTTTGTTTCTGACCAAAGACTATTTTTAATTTGATTTTTAGAAATGTTCTTGTCATTCATTTTCTACTTTTTTGTTTTGAGATTAGTGCATTATATCTCTTTTACCTTGGTGCTTTGCTTGGCTGCTGTTTGTGAGTGGTTGCAGAGTATGCGGGTTGTAGAGTCATCTTTTTTGCTTTTGTATCTCATTTAATTCAAAAATACACAAATATTTTGCTTTTTGCATAGTTATGCATTGCTTGCATTTTGCATCAGCATGGTACTTGCATTAGGTTTGCTTGGTGAATCTTAGTTAGATTTTCATATAGGAATGAATGCATTTACATTTGAAGGAAAAAATTTGCACTTCACGTAGTAGCATACCCCGTTTTTCATTCTACACAATGCATTTGCATTGATTGTTAGGTGTGAATTTTGCTTCATGTTGCGTCATAACACCATAAGTTGCACGACCATTACCCTTTGAGTATAACAACCAACCAAAATCAATGCTTAATAAAATGAATTATGCTCTTTTATTTTCTAGGGTGCATCAACAAGATTAGGTTTTAGGGTCTTGGAATAGTTCATTGTAAGTTAATTCTCCAAGACCACTAAACAAAACAATTAGGTGTCTGTCCAGGTGAGAGTGTGAAACCCTTGGTATAATTAGTGTTTCTCAGGAAGCTCCTCTTACACGGGAGTTAAGCACGAGGCAGTGCACGCGATTGTGACTGGGATGACCCCTGGCTACTTTTTGTGAGCACTAGAGATATTTCCAGGATTGTATTCGTATCTGGGGCCTTTGAGGTATTGGCTGGTGCACCCCTGGGGTACCAGTTGTGCTTTTAGGATTTAGGATTTGCTACCCTGCCCATACGGTCAAACCCACCTACTACTGTCTGCCTGAGCATTGGTTATATTGAGGTGATCTTAGTTGCCTTACATAGGTTATCGAGGGGGTATTTGCAGAGGTTATTCTGTAGGTGTCCTGGCCAGGTAGGGGTCGAACGGCACAGTTGCCATATGCGTTGAAGTTGAGGGCCACTATAATTGGTTACGAACCATCGCTTGTTGTGTATGGGAGTCTCAAGCCTCTCCTAGACGAGACATACATGCTTCATTTGGGAGCTCACTTATCCTACCCTTGGTTTGCTTGTTGTTTGGCTTTAGATTTTCTTAGGTGTATGCTCTGTGCACGCTAGTCTACTTAGGGTTGCATAGCTAGATTGAGTCTTTTATTTTTATTGAGTCATTGTGGATTCGGGGGAGGAACCTTATCGTTCTCGTCATTTAGCAGGAATTCTGCCTTCCACGTCTCCTCCTCCTTTGGGAGAGAGAACCAGACAGTCCGGGCAAACTACTTTTCACTTTGATTCACACACCATGGGAGATCATGAGGATGAGATTCCATATATGTCCTCCCCACCTCACGAGGTTGGGGAGGGTGATCCCACTAGCACATATGATCCACCACATGAACATCCTTCACGATCTGGTTATGAACCCTCATTCATGGGTCGTTGGTATTGGTTTCCGGGCGACGAGACTCACTATGAACCCACAAGCACTAGTAATGTTAGATATGGCATGCCTAATATCCCCGAGTTCGATCCGGCATATCATTCCAAGTCGGAAGTTGACCCTGGCACTACGCCTGGGAGCACTTCCATTCCTTTCCATGTGGAAAGGTTTGGGGGCACTAGTCACATTGCACCTTCCATCCCTATGGTGGAGGTGTCTTCACATGCTCATCCTAGGCCTAGTGTTAGTAACCCTATTCAGATACTAGAACCGAGACGTGTGAACATTGGGAACACCACTTACATTCCTTCACATGTCCCATCGTCTTCGACACCCGTTCCTTCAAATTCTTTTTTAACGACCCATCCTCCCCCTAATTCGCATGGGCCTTCTGGCCGGAATACCGCTACTAGCCATGTTCGTCCTACGATTGCTAACACTGTAGTATCACAAAGCGAACTGCCTCATGTTGTGTCAGTAAGTCATGTACCTATTTTTGGATCATCTCATGGTCCAGCTCATGGAGCTCCCCATATACCTAACTATGGACCATCTCATGGAACATCCCATGGAACACCTTATGGAGCTTCCCATGGACATTCTTATGGACCGCAATATGGACAAAACTATCAACCATATGGGTATGGGTATCAACAACCTACTTACTCTTCTAATTATGGCTTTGTAGCACCTCATAATCAAGGTACTCCACATCACCATGCTTCCATGCAACCCTTTATGGGTCATATGGGAGGAGGTTATTATCCCACTGGCCAAGGCCATGGTGCGTATAGCAATCAACCTTATGTGAATCAATACTACTCGAGAGCGTGGCATCGACCGACTCAACCTAGGATCCCTTTCCTTGCGACATTGAACCTACCTGATTTGTCAAGATTGATGAATGATCCCGTGTCTCATAATCCGGCATGGCCGACAGTCCCTACCAAGCTTCCTTTGGACATTCCCAAGTTCTAAGGTAAGGCTGGTGAAGATCCTGGTGAGCATGTCACAACCTTCCACCTTTGGTGTTCTTCTAATTCCTTACATGATGATTCCATCCATTTGAGGCTATTTCAACGCACCCTCATGGGTCCTGCGGTGAAATGGTACATAGAGTTATCGAGGGTTTATACTACGTTTGATGACATTGCCATGAATTTTCTTAATCATTTCCTGCTACCCATACGTTACGACGTCAGTATCGAACTCTTGTCGACCTTCCGGCAAGACAAAGCCACGCATATTTCAGATCATATTCAAGACTGGCGTAGACGAAAACGATTAATTAAAGCCTTTATACCACCAGAGTTTCTTCTGGAGTGGTTCCTCAAGTCATTGTTACCTTACATTGCGAAGGACGTTTCTACATCCAGAGTTCAAAATGAGGACCAAGCTATTTTTAGGGCTCAAGAGTTGGATTTGATCTATGCTCAGTCCGGACTCTTGTATGAGATTATCCCAAATGCTCCAAGATCCAATTTCGACCCCAAGATCAAACCTGGGCCGCATGTCGATGGTATTGTTGGCTCAATGAGTACCAAACCTACAGACTCGGTTACGAAACAAGTGAGCCAGTTATCGATTAACCAACCTGTGTCGAGACAAGCTACGACTTCGTCTCAACCTACTCAATCAGCGAGTGTACTCTCCGTGCAAACGTCGAACCCGAAAGGCAACCAACAGCCTGGAAGGGATAAAAAGAAAGGAAAAAATAATCATAAGGGTGGGAATAAAAATGAAAATGGCAATAATAATGACAAGAACACGAATAATGCTAGGGGGGACAAGCATCCTAAGTGTAAGGTGAAGTTTCCTTGTAAGTTGTGTAAGGACAATCACCTCACTCGCTTGTGCCCTCGTATGGAGGACGCCTCGAAGTTCATAGCACAGGACCAAGCTGTGTTTACTAATCCTTTACCTAATAATCAAAATATGAACTCGAGGACCGTTGAGTCTGGTTGTGCTTCTAGTGGAAGTCAAAACCCGCCGGAGGTCACTCCTGGTCACGGTTGCATCAACATGGTGAAGTCTACCAAAGTTGTGACACGTGCGAAAGATTATGGTTCGTCACAACCTGACCTTGGGAAAGAACCTGCTCCACCTAAGAACCCTTTGTGAATTGAAAAACCTACGAATAAACCTAAAGTTTCACCTCGCATTCCTAAGGGAGTGTTGAAATGCTTGGGGCACAATCCTAATGCTCGAGCTGCCCAAAACTATTCAGTTGTCAAGGATTTGGGTCAAACTCCTTGTGCGATGTATGCATTAGAAGTACTTCAGACTTGTCCTTCGCAGAGAAATGCATTGCTATATGCTCTTGTGGTTAGTGATGATACCTCTTCTTCCATGATCAAATTTGAAACTCGTGGAATCTAGCCTCACTTTCCTTACTATGTGTCTCTTTTGATTCATGTAGAGTGTCTCAACAACACCATCATGCGTACTATCATTGATGAAGGCTTTGTTGCTTCTGTGATGTCTTTGTCTTGTTGGAAGGGTTTAGGTTCTCCCACGTTGTCTCAATCTGCCAACATGTTGACTGCTTTTGATGGCAGGTCGTTTCGGCTACACGGTATACTTCCTTCTCTAGAGGTCCAATTGGGAGGGAAGATTGTCGTGATCGAGGTCGAGGTGGTTGATGCGCCCCTTGACTGCAATCTTTTGTTGGGTAGGATTTGGATGTACAATACACAAGCTGTAGCTTCTTCCCTATTTCGAGTGGTTTGCTTTTTGTTTAATAGGAAGATCGTTACTATTGATCAAAAGTCATTCCATAATTTGAGTGTTAATGCATCATTGGGAGCTTCTATCTCGATTATCAATCATTCTCAGCCGGCAACTGAGAATGTGGATATGTATCCTTCTCTTATGGGAACCTTCAGTTTTCCTACGCCCATTCTTATGATTGGGTCTAGTCTTGGTGGGGCTTCATCCTCGTCGAATTCGGTATCTTTTCGCACTACTCATATGGGAGATCCTTGGATTCTTCCTTCACCGAGTACTTCGAGTGTGCCTGTTGAGATAGTGTACCGTTTCCTGCAACAATGGTGGTGTATCAAACGAATCTTGATCATGTTGTAGAGCCTAGTCCTTCCTCTTCGCAGACGGAGGAGGAGGACCCTTATGTGCTTCCTGCATGGGCAATAGAGTCATCTCACTCTCACGACTGCCTTGATGATGTTTTTCCACCAGATGAAGCTATTCTTGAGGCCATGTCTAGGATTGAACAACCTTGGGAATAATTGCACCATAGATCATATTTCCTTCCCGAGCTTGATCGTTTAGAGTGTGATGACTTTAGGGAGATTCTTAGCGAGAAAATTGGTAGCCCCATGGTCCCATTAAGTTCTCATAGTCAAATAGTTGAAGGGAACATGGCTAACTTGTCACCAACAATTCCTATCAATATTTCTCGTGATCCTGGTAAGATTGAGAATGTCTACTTTGGGGCAGGTTGTTCCCCCAATGAGATCAAAGAGTATACCGAGTTGTTTAGAGAATTTCATGATATTTTCACTTGGTCATACGAAGAAATGCCAGGTATAGACCCTCGTATTGTCGAACATGAAATCAAAACCTATCCGGATGCAAAACCGGTTCGACAACGTTTGCGTGCCATAAATCCTAGAAAAGCACCCGCCATTAAAGATGAGATAGAGAAACTGCTTAAAGCTGGTTTTATCTATCCCATTCCCTTGACGGAGTGGGTTTCAAATCCCGCTTCGGTGGATAAGAAGCAGGGAGCGATCCGAATATGCACTGATTTCCGTGATTTAAATCGAGCCTGTCCTAAAAATAATTTCCCTACACCCTTTATTGATCAAATTTTGGATGAGTGTGCAGGAAGTGAGGTATTTCCTTTTATGGATGGCTTTTCTGGATATAATCAGATACAAATTAAGCCTGAGGATCAAGATAAGACTGCATTTATTTGTCCTTGGGTAACTTTTGCATATCGAAAGATGCCCTTTGGCCTTAAAAACGCCAGAGCTAGATTTCAGCGGGCCATGACCTTAATCTTTCACGATCTTAAGATGATTATTGAAGTATATTTGGATGATCTCGCTGCTCACTCTCATTTGAGAGTGCATTATCCTTATCATTTGAGTTCAGTGTTCGAAAGATGTCGTCATTATCAAGTTCGTTTAAACCCTCATAAGTGCATTTTTTGCGTGACAATTGGTTGTTTACTAGGATTCATCGTGTCTAAGGAGGGTATTAGAGTCGATCCATTGAAGGTTGAGGCAATACTTCAATTGTCTCCCCCGCATAACATTCAACACCTTCAATGTTTACAAGGTATGGAGAACTTCTTGCGAAGGTTCGTGGTCAATTTTTCCAACTTGACTAAAGGCTTCATGCGTTTGTTGAAGAAGGACACCCCTTTTTACTGGGATGAGTGAGCCCAGGAGTCTTTCGATGCTCTTAAGCAAGCCTTAGCAATGACCCCCATGCTTAGTCCACCAGACTATAGCCGTGATTTATTGATTTATGTGGCCGTGTCTCAAGAGATGATTGGTATGGTATTCGTTCAAGAGGATGAGGAGCTCCATGAGAATGTCATATATTATTTCAGCTAAAACCTTATTGATGCGAAACTTCGCTATTCCCATGTGGATAAGCTAGCCTTAGCCACTATTCATGCAGTTCAACGTTTGAGACATTACATTCTCCTTCGCCAAACTTTGGTCGTAGCTCACATCAATCCATTTCAGTTCATCCTCACTAGAAGGATCATTGGGGGAAAATATAATAAGTGGATTGTGATTTTGCAAGAGTTTGATGTTGAGTTCGTTTTGGAAAAATCGAAGAAATCGTTAATCTTTGTTGAGCTCATATCAAATTTCCCAAATTTGGAGGAAGAGGAGGTTTATAAGGATTCTTTTGTTGATGATCATATATTCCTCATCTCAACTGTGGATCCTTGGCACGGAGATATCATTATGTATTTGCAAACATTGAAGGTCCCCACTCACCTCTCACGGGATGAGCGACGACGACTACGTCACGTAGTGAAGAACTACCTTATAGTGGATGATGCGTTGTACCACCGTGGGGTGGATTCCATTTTACGTCATTGTTTAACTCATGATGAGGCTGAGATCATGCTTAATGATTGCCATGGAGGGGCGTGTGGTGGTCATTTATCTGGGCTTTCTACAACCCAAATTTTTTTGAGAGCAGGCTATTTTTGGCCGTCTATCTTTAAGGATTGCATTAATGCGGTCAAGAAGTGCCACCCTTGCTGGGTGTTTGCATGTAATATGCGCTCACGTCCTGCCCCTTTGCATCATATTGTCATCGCCGGTCCCTTCACCAAGTGGGGGCTTGATTTTATGGATTGCAACCTGGCTTCGGCTGGGGGGCACCATCATATTATTGTGGCTATCGATTACGTCACGAAATGGGCAGAGGCTATGCCTACAGTTAAATCTGACGGTGAGACAACCGCGCATTTCGTATTTAACCAGATTATCACTCGGTTCGACATTCTGAAAGAGTTTGTCACTGACCATGGTAGGCACTTTCAGAACAAAATGATGGAAGAGTTGGCTTCCAAGTTAGGGTATAAGCAAGAGCACTCCTCTTCTTATTACCCTCAAGCGAATGGACAGGTTGAAGCAGTGAACAAGTCACTTAAGTCTATTCTCCAACAAACCATCACACAAAGCAAGAATAATTGGCATATCATGTTGTATCCTGCTTTGTGGGCCTATAGAACAGTGGTTAAGACTGCCACCGGTTTTTCTCCCTATCAGCTTGTGCATGGGGTGGAGTCAGTTTTACCGGTTGAATGTGAAACCCCTTCTCTGAAGCTAGTTGTGGAGCTTTTACCAGACACTTCCACATTGGAAGAACGTTTGGTACACTTAGAGCAGCTTGATGAGTAGCACCGAGATGCCTTGGTGGCTCTAGAGGTTAACAAGCGTCGCGTTAAATACGATAAGTCTGTCCATCCTAAGAGGTTTAGTGAAGGTGACTTGGTCCTTTTATGGGATCAAGCTAAGGAACCCTTGGGGGAAGGAAAGTTTAATCCCATGTGGCATGGTCCTTACATGGTTAAATGTTTCTTAGAGAAAGGCACCTATGAGCTAGTTGATTATGAAGGGACAGCCTTGGCGGAGCCTAGAAATGGGCTCTATCTCAAAAAATACTATGCATGATCTTTAGCCAGGGCTGGTTTTTGTATATTATTGTACAATTTTGCATTGGATAGTTAGGTTTTCTTATGGTGATCGAGGTTGTTGATTAGCTTTCGTCTGTTATGGCAGATGTCGATGGAGTATTCAGTTTACATAGGATTCACTAATGGTGCTAGCTGTCACACTCAAAACTCAGCTTTGGCTGCTTGGGTGATCTATACTCCTACAGGTCAAGTATTGTCTTTAGGAGGTGTATGTTTACAGCCTTCATCAAACAATGTTGTTGAATATAGTGCCGTTATTGAGTTATTGCGTGATTCCATTTCGCATGGCGTTCATTCTCTTGAGGTGCGTCTTGATTTGCAGTTAGTGGTTTCATAACTTAATGGCTTGTATCGTATTAAGGATCCGACATTATTACAAAGATTCTTACATGTTAGATTGCTATAATGACAATTTGAGAGTATTACATACATTCATGTTCCAATTCTTTTTAATCAAGTTGCTGACTCATATGCTAACTATGTGTTAGATTGGCATTTGTTTCACAGACCATAAGCATATCACAAACACATTTTACACACATGTAAATAAAATGAAAATCGATCATCATAAAAGTTTTTTTCATTAAGTTCAAAAAGTGATGTCATAATACATAAGTGTCAAACAAAGTTGGGGCTTCCGAGCCACCAAAATATACTACACGATCATACAAAAATGAATACACTCAGGTCTCTAAGCCTGAGGTGGAGGAGGGTACTGATCATGATAGCACACTACGACTCTAGCTAGCTGGCGAAACAGTCAAACCCATGCTTGTGGTACTCCAACCACCTGGCGCTGCATGGCCTCAGGCAAGTCCTCGACTTGCGCCATGGGTACTCTATGTGTCAATTGAACAAAGTTGGTGTGAATGGTTTGGAGCGTCCGCTCCGCATCCGCACCCATAATCTCATCCCCTCTTCCCCTCCGTCGATGACGAGGGAAGTCATCTGGCCGTTGTGGTCCTACATCTGCGTATACATGACATATTGTCACTATGTGTCGTCACACCAAAAACACATCTTTTGATTTCACATATCCAAAAACACAAAAAAATGAAATAATTCAAAAATTAAACGCGGGTTTGGGATTCTTTACCTATGTCTCCATAAGCCGCTCCTAGAGGTAGGGGCATGTCTGGATCACCGCGAAAGTCAATCCCTGCATAGGGATTGTCATATATGGTGATCAGATGTCTCCACCACCATGGAAAGAACTCTGCTAGGTAGGGGTTAGCCACCCTGCCACCTCCCAGTTTGCGCATGACATTAGCCCAGTGCCACTGAGCTAGATCCTGAACTCCATGTGGAGCAATGTCTCCCCTAGGGCTTAGCCTTGGCACCCGCTCAAAGAAGAATGTGCTTAGTATGCTGCCAAATTTGAAGTTTCGAACCTAGCCCATCTTGCAGTCACTGAGATGATGTTTCATGTTGCTTAGCAGCGTAGTACTCCAGTCATTTACTGTAGGTCGCATACACTCTACCACATAGAATATCATTGGTCGTGAGGCATGTTGGAGTGAAGCCAAACCTGCAATCCTGCCTAAGGCCAAAAGTATGGCTTTCATCCCCAGAATCTGAATAGAGTTTGTCGAGATTTGAATCCCAACCTTCTCAGTATCCAGAAGACAGTACACAACTATGTACTCATCTATGGTCAATCCGCCACCTGGCCCACGGGATCGGAGGTTCACCACCCCCCCTCGGCAGGACAAACCTGTGATGAAATATATGTCCTCAACCTCAATGCTGAGCGACATCCCATCCATCTGAAATGTTTTAGACTTTGGATCCCAATAATCTACCAGCAGCTGGAGTAGTCTTGGTTTGGCTCTCAAGCTGCCAAGATACCAAAACTTGTATAAGCCACATGCTCATAATGCTAGTTGAGCCATGAGATCAGCTTGAACATCTTCCTCAACATCACCATGTTCTCTCTCTCACCACTCTAGTACCATCTTGCACAAAAAACCAAGTTTTTAATCATTATTTGTCCATTAAATCCTTATTCACGGCCCTGTACGCGACTATTTTCAAAATAGCCGCGTATATACGTGGGTTTCGAGGCATTTTCTGTGTATGGTGAGCCCTATACATGGAAAAAAGCCCGATTTCCACGTGGGCCGAAACGCCCAAGTTGGGATGGCCCAAAAAATTAATTTGAGCATGAAATTTGAAAATTTTTATATGAAAATGCAAGAGAGAGGCAAGGGGATCTACCTGGGATCAAATAGGGAGGGATTCTGTTGGACGATGCTCCCTGAATTCGCTTGTGAAGTTCTGAGCTCAAATACACTATCCTGGGTAAAAATAGACATGGTATGAAAATTTTTAAATTTTTTACTATTTATAGATTTTTTTTTTAAATTTTACCCACTTTCTATAGTTTTTGACCGTTTCTGATCATTTTGGACCGTTTGAACCAATTTGATGTTGTAGGAGCCCATTTGAGTGCGGTTTGACCGTGGCTTTGACCCGTTCGTGCCTATTTCAGGTATTATGTCTAAACTGGCATTTAGGTTAGGTTTCACATTCATTTGCATTTTACATAACCTTATGACCATTTCATCTTAACCTTAGGTACGAACCCATTCTATCTTGTCACGGAAGCTTCTTGTTGCTTTTAGAAGTGACATGTTGTGAACGGTAGAGCTTTCCCATACATGGGTACCCTAGTTAGATCATGTTTTGCATTTGGTGCCCATGACGACATTTCTCCTTTAGGGTGTGGGAGTCCTTTGTATATTACCGCCATGACTTTGAGCAAGAGCTTCATACTCCTCTTGAACTTTATGCTGGCCTTTTCCCCTTGGACTCCCCTTGTATATGTCAAGTTGTAATTGCATTATCATGAGTTTTACTTGCCTTATTGAGCCTTATGCCGACTTCCCTAACTTTGATTATCATCCATATAGCCCAAGCTTGTCTCATGTCTAGCCAGGCAGAGCCTTTTTACATATCTTTTGCAGCTTGATACCCCATTTTTTTTTACCGGGAGGGGACATTCCCCTGAGTGTCATTATCCTACACATGTTTCCTTACATTGAGCATAGGTATGTTCCATTGCTTGTTACTAGCTTGTTTGACCCCTGACACTCGTCTCCTCCTAGATTTGTAACTATAAAGCACTTTTATTCTTTTTCAAGATTTTGAAAATATCTGAAAAAGTAAAAAAAAAACCAAAAAGCCGGATAAGAAAAGATGTTATCTTTGGCAGCAGTCGAGTCGTGTCGCCTTCGAACAGAGCATTGTCTATCACATCCGTTGGTTGGGTTATTGGTTTGACTTTAGGAGTTGTACTCATTACTCTGAGTTTATCTCCACCGACTAGTTAAGCTTCTAGTCCCTATGGAGCCTTTGTTGATGCCTCTTGCATCACAGAGATGTCCCAATTTGCGTATCGAGTCCGTGTTGCTTATCTTCAGTCACCATTTTCCTTTATGCTCTTATTCGAAGGAAGTTGAAACCTGAGTCGGCCATTCCTCAGTTGTCTTGACATTGCATGTCAGCCATTCCTGGTACTGTTACTAGTTCATGTACATCTTGTTCGAGTCCTTCCACATTATACAACATTGTTGAGTACCTCGTGTTGGTTGATGGGGGATGCCTTAATTCCCTCCTTCCAGCAGATTCCATCCCATCGACTTTAGATCATTTATTCTGGGATAGGAGTCTAGAGTCATTTGAGTGCCTTGAGACTTACAGTCATTAGTGGTAGGTTCTCTCGCCATCGACAGTTTTGGGAATACATCAATGTCCCCTGATCGATGGATTCTTCCAAGTGTTCAACCTCAACACATATATTTGCACTTGTTAGATTGCACTCTAGTACCTTGATTCCCATTTTCATTATCGGTGGGTGATCCCGCGTCTGTTAACGGTATGCATCAATGACCGGTAATCAGACGATGGACTACTATGTTCGACCTCGACACCTCTATTCACATAGTAGGACATGTACTCGTAGCGGTTTGTGTAGAAGACTTTCTAGCTTGGTGGCATTCCATATATGCTACCTCCTTGATCGTGCCAGTGTTCATGAGATTTCAGCTCTCGTGATTTGATTCCAGTGTATGTCAGATATTTTGAGTCATTATGGAGATCTTGATCCATTGTATATCTTCAACTTTTATAGAGATCTTGATCCATTTGTATATCTTCATCATGGAGATTCTGATCTATTGTATATTGTATGTGGCGATGACCACACATGTCACATTTTGTATATCATGCCTATTCAGGGCCATTGTACTCTTATGTATCTGGGACTGCTATATGTATTTGCAGTCATGTGCAGAGATTGATTATTGTACTATACTGATGGTTGGCTGGTTCTTCCATCTAGTTCTTCGTCACTTCACTTATGGGATGGATTTTATAATGTATTTTGGCCATCATGTTACCCCTCCGACCTTAGACATTAGAGGGCATCTATTACAACTGATTTTGCCACACATGGTTGATCACATATTTATGGCCTTCCCTATCCCTCTATAGGCTCTTTGGACCCCATGGACCAATATTATACTTTGATGTTTTCAAGTTCATCCCTAAAAACACTTGTTTATTGTTGTACGCGAATTTTAATCCCATATTCGCGGATATTGACCTCAAACCCGCGTACATCGGAATGTGTGCATAAATCCAAATATTTTTGGATTTTTCCTTGATGTGTGTCTGAACCACTTGACTCTTGGCCTTCCATATGCCTCGATATCACTCGGGTTTGACTCCCCATTATCCATTTGGAGTGCTATATAAGGAACCCCTTGGATACATTGAAGAGCAAGGAAACTATAGTCCATTGTTGTCGTAGCTTGCTTATACTTGAGTCTGCATCCCTTTGTCCCTGTGGAACACTTTGTTTTCTTCCCAAGATTGTCTTTGCTTATGAGCTTGCTATCGAGAGATGGAGGATTGAGGTGGTGGAGGCCCAGGTGGAGGACTCAGTTTCTCCAATTCGCAGACATGCTAACAGAGGTTGTCACTTGTGTAATCTCTGATTTGATTAATAGAAATATCTTTTCCTGTCCATTTAATGTGCAATTGAATGAATATTGAATCTATGGATATGTTTAATTGTTTATACATTGATGAATATATATGCTAGAGTAGATCTAACACCATATTATATAGCATGTTTGCTTTGTTTATTGTTGTTGAGAGTGAATTGCTAAAGCAAGCAGGATTGGAAAAATCTCAACGGGGATCTACTTCAACTGTTCGGAATAAGGTACGACCCATGATCCCTTAGTGTTAGATATTTGGTTTCTCTTGTATATAGGAAATGATTGATTTCTACGGTTTCTCTGTCTGTTGTGGTACACCCCAAGCCATAGGAAGTTTCTCTCCGTAACAGGGTAGAAGAAACCACCCAAGCTAATGTAAAAGATGAAGATATAGTAGACTGTTATGTCATTTCCCATGAGAGTAATAGTATCAATCAAGATATTTTGCAAAACAAAACATACCCTAGTAATAAAGAAAATGACAACAAAATATTTGACAAGAAGAAAGATGATCCTCACCAAGATTGTGATAAGAGACAAGACAATGTTACTAACAATAACAATGATCCATGCATTGAAAATAATATCACAATAACAAACGCACGAAGAACATATGCCATCACAAGGATTTCTATAAAGAACATCAAGGGAAGCAACTATAATATCTATCAGACACAAGATAAGACCGGTGTTCTTATGAGCATTATAAGCACAAAGAGCCTGTTCAAGGGAACTGACACAAAATGTGTTGGGAATAACAACACGAAAATAGTTAAGGTCGTAATGTATGTAGGGCACGTTCAATTAACGACAAACATAGTTAAAAGAAGCAATCACACAAGTAGAAAAAGCATAAACAAAACTTCAGCAAGTTCATACTTAATGCAAATACCAAGACAAAATAATCAAAATGAGGCAATGGTCATAATCAAAATCGCATCTCTTAAGTCATCAGTGCAACATAGAGCCAGAATAAAAGACGACATTAGGAAAATACTCAAGCTTTGAGGACAAAGCTCCCTTAAAGGGAGTGGCAATGTAACAAATATAAAATAAAATATTAATTATATTAGTTAATTATTATATGAAAGTGTGTAATCCTTCATTCTACATCCTCAAAGCCTATAAAGGCAAGCCTCCTTTGTAATTATCATCATCATCCAATATATTATAATATTTATCATTCAAAATGATAGTCGGATTCGACTAGTATCAGACCAATCGGATACGGTTGCTCCATTCATGAGTTTAGATAGTGCATTAAGTTGGGCATGACAAAGTGAATTGTTGGAGTTGTAAACATTAATTGTTGAATTGCACATTCCAAGAACTATAGGGGTATTCGAGGGGGCTAGATCCATTTATGTATTCAAAAATGCAATTTAAGAAATGGAAATTTGCAATTTGACCAAAAACTTTATGGTCATATTCCAATGTTGATAGTAAAAAAAGGGTCAAAATCGTATAACAGTTAGACTTCTCCCTAAAAAAATGACCAAATATATATATTTGAATTAAAACAAAAGAAAATCAAAATAATACATTTTGAGATGAATTGTTATCCTCACTACCCAAATTCTGGAACTTAAGTGAGCCTTGTTGGTAACTTGGTCTTGTACTCTGAAAATCTAGAAGGTACCACCTTCAAAATAAAAAGAAGTACATATACAAATAATTAATTATTTAATTATCTTTTTATCCAATTTTTATATATTTATAATTATATTAATCACAACATTTATTATGTTGTTATCCCCTCATTATACATATGTTTCAACTTTCTCTATTGGTTTCAAAATGAATATATCTATGGTTAGGAAAATAACCTATGTGTATACATGTTAACTTGTTATTTACTTAAGCAAGTTGAAATAACTATTTTTTTCTATTACAAGGGGAATCGACAAATAGCCGGTTTTGTACTTGCGTGACACGGGATTGATTCCTTTTGCTATCTCTATAACCCCTTGGACAACCTACCTGAGCCCTCGACACACGAGCGGTTGCCTTTCTGCACCAAGAAGTTTGAACCTGTGATCTGCTTAGCAGCCTCCACTCCTTAACAAAACGTGAAGTAACCAATAACACCAAACCTTAAAGAACAAATTAAACTAACTATTAATTAATATTAAAAATTATTAAAATAAACCCTTCGTATGTTTCAAAATAATATTTTTAATGACATTAATGCTTGCCCTATCATTACTCATGCATAAAAGAAGGGTTGTTTTTCAATATGCCATTGGCTAAACCCATGCAACGATGAAGGATTGTTTTTAATATGCCATTTGCTAAACCCATGCAACAATGAATGATTGTCCTTCCATATGCCATATGCTCAACCCTTGTAACAATGAAGGATTGTAGTTCCATCTACCAACGGCTAAACACATGTATCAAGGATTGGATTGTCATCTCCATCATTCGTTCCACAAGCAATCTATCATGAGAGTACCCTAGCAATTTTTAAGATGGTCCATGGCATGTATGTGGTGCATTAGATTATTCTCTCTCAATGTAAAAACTAATGGGTTTTATTGAGCCGAGAGGCTCTCTACAGCTCAATATATGGGAGATCTTGTAACGTTACATAATTGAGCCGAGAGGCTCTCTACAGCTCAGTATGGGGGAGATCTTGTAACGTTACGTAACGTTATGCAACATTACGTAACGTTATGTAACATTACGTAACATTATTTTTATTAATAAAAAAATAGATTTTTTAATTATAAAACAAAATAAATGTCGGCCAGAAAAACAACCTAATATGAGGGAGATGTTATAATCTTCCTACCTAACAAAACAATAAAAAAGTAAAAAATAACAAAACAATAAAAAAGTAAAAATTTAAGTATCCCAAAATAAATGTGGATCATAAAAAAACACAATATGGGGGAGATGTTGTAATGTTCCTACCTAACAAAATAATAAAAAAATAAAAATTGAATTATTTGCAAAAAAATGTTGGCTTTTTAAACAACCCATGGTTTTATTGTATATGGTTTAGGAGGACCGGGCACATGGTTTTAAAACCATGTGCAAGGCCTCCTAAAAAAATCCATGGTTTTATTCTACAAGGTTTAGGAGGGCCTTGCATATGGTTTTAAAACCATTTATGGGGAGATGTTGTAATGTTCGTTCCTAACAAAATAAAAAATAATATTAAATATTATATGTTGGCCATAAATAATATTAAATATTAATAATAAATATATTATATGTTGACCTTAAATAAAAAGACGTGTCTTTTGGTTTGAATCAAATCAATGGTGTATATAGGACACACCAAAGTTGATAGCTCATTGAGTGTAATACCTAAGAAGAGGTTTGCGCCTAGAGAGATTTGATCCCTCTCGGCGCTTGATAGAGCCTAAGATTTGGATCTACACAGGTTTTAGGCAAATACTTCACATGAAGTTTGTCTAGTTATTTTGATGACTTTAACTGTAGTTTTATTTTAGGCAAAAACTTCACATAAGTTTGTTTTTTTATTTTATGACTTCTTTTTAAACTAGAATTCAATGTTGTGAGATCATTGGAATTGTTTTTAATATTGAACTTTGACTTTTTTTAAAACTAGATTTCAATGTTGAGATCATTGGAATTGTGTTTTTTATATTGAACTTTGACGATGAGTTTGAGAAAAGGATTAAGATTTGAAAAGTTGGATTAAACATAAGGAAACAAAATTTATTTATTAATTTTCATCACCAAATGCAAAGGAATAAAGGCAAGAGTTTTCTCCGTGTTATCTCCACAAATTAAAAAAAAAACAATTTTAATATTTATTATTATTATCTTTGTTTATTATTAATTTAAGTACTACAAATTATTATTTACACATTAACCATTCCCAACCATGTGCTCAAATAGAAAATTAAGCGCTCTATTAAACATTTTCCATCAAGGGCAAGGGCACCCGTAAATAAGGTAGGCATAGTATAGAAAGAAATAAGGAAATTGGGAAGCTTTAAATTCCAATGTAATGGAAGGTCAGGGAATGTAAAATTGATATATATTTTTTATTTATTTAATAGTTACAACTATATTTTATGCATTTCAATTATGTTCTATTTAGAGTAGCGGAAGTGTGAATTGTTATAATGCATGTAGAGGTAGATAAGTAAAATAATTTTATAGGATTGAAATAATGGTCAAATGATTTTCAATTGTCGCCTATAAGCCACTTAATTAAATAGTTTCTTTATAGGAAAAAGCAAAGAATGAAATTATGGTGTATGCAAATGGAGAATAAAAATAGTAAGAAAAATAAGGTCAGATAAAACATGTAAGATGGAAGTAATTGGAGGAGTTCATAAGTAGCACCCAATTGTCTACAAAGAACCATTCCAAATTAATTTTTTACGGTGATCCACTAAAAAATTATTACAAAGATTATCCTTTTCATTGTATAAAATTAACATGATAGATTTCACAAGGGACACCTAAAACAAGTGGAAGCCAAAGGAATCTTTGGTGGATGATTGTAGGATGTATAAATGTATGCAAACTTGTGTTTGGTCTTTAGTATGCATGATTGGAGGATTTATATTTATTCTTTATATGGGTTACCTATATGTAATGACAATTAATATTCAAATTATATAAAAATGTTTGCAAACAAGAATTTGTTAGGATTGGAGCTAGCCTTTGATTTGCTTTTCTGAAACCCTTAACCATCTGGATTCTCCCTTTGCGACGGCTTCGAAGGAAGCTCCTCCCCCTCCTCCTCCTCTAATCGACAAGCATACTTTTTAGGCTTGCCTAGTCTCTCTCGCTTCCAAACAGTGTCCTACATCCCTTTCCCATTTCGTGCCAAAGTTAGACGGTATCCTTTCAGCACTTATGCCCTCAACCTCTTTCAAGAGCATGACCTTTGCTCTCCATGATCGAGGTCTCATTGGAAAATTCATGGGAATGTGGGCATCTCTGAATTCGATGGAGCAATGGTTAAATAAATCCCAGCGACCCCTTATTCAGGGCAAGATCTCTTTGTTTGCCTGCGGTAAGGTAATTTTTGCATTTCTCTTCCAGTTCAAAGAAGACTGGGATCTAATATTTCATAGCGGTCCTTATTTTTTTGGCCCACGGGGGCTCTATTTGAATTGTTGGTCTTTGGATTTTGATTTGGATGAAGATGTTACTTTCTATGTCCCAGCCTGGTTGAAACTTATGTGGCTTCCTCTTTCCTACAAGACCGATGAATGCTTGAGAGCAATTTGGAACGCTCTAGGGAAATATGTTAACAGATCTTAGCCCAAGGGGAAACAATTTGCTTATGCTTGAATCTGCGTTGAAGTCAACTTAGAGAAGGGTTTACTAGCTGAAATGTGGTTAGAGCATGGATTGTGGAAGCACATGCAACAACTCAATTATGAGCCGCTCCTCTTCAAGTGCAAAATATGCCATGTTTATGGTCATTTTGCAAAAGAATGTAAGAAAGCCCAATCAGTGGAACAATCGAGGGGAAGCAAGGAAACTCCCTCTTTGGAGGATCAATGACAAACACAAAAGAAAAAGACCCAAAAAGGAAACCCTCTCTACTAAAAATCTAAGGCTCCCTTTATAGAGCATGGATCAAAAACTCAGAATAAGTTTGAAGCCTTGGCTTCCACAATAGAAGGAACAGACTCCCAGGATCTAGAAGACATGCTCCCATTGGTAGGGAATGTGCATGGTAAGAATCAATATCATGACTCCACAGATCAAGGTTCCCCCACTCTCAGCACATGTTTAAGGAAGCCCTATTTGGAAAATTCCCAATTCTTGACTCTTTTTCGAACCACCACCAACTTTACAGTTGGTTCCCCCTATTTCAAAGTAGCTCAAACATGTGCCAGATTTAGTTAGGGTTTCGATCTCCCAATAGGCCCTTTCAAGTATCCCCATCAGATATGAACGTTGGGGTAGCCATTAGAAGCAAAACCACCCAAAATCTTCCTAGAGACCCTTCAAACAAACCTGAATCAAATGTAGCCAAACGACGGGTTAGAAAGATAGATAAAGAAAATAGAGAAGCTGAGGAAGATTGTGATAAAAAGCTTTGAACTCAATCAAGAATTAACAAATTCAGACTAGGACGAAGTACAACCCATCCAAGGTAGAAGGAACAAGGAGGGGGCAAGTCCCACCCACATTCAATTAAATAATGAAGATAGTCTCTTGGAAATGTAGAGGATTAGGTAATATCAAAACAATTCTAGCCTTGAAGAATCTCTCTTTTTCAGGAAAAAAAAAAAAAATCCCTATATCCTTTACATCCAAGAGACAAAACTGGAGAAGAAAGAAATGCTTGTCCAAAGTAAAAAAAAATGGAAAAATAGTGAAGCAGTAACAGTCAACACAAATGGAGATTTAGGGGGTATTTGCACTATTTGGAACCTCTCTTGTCTTGAAATCCTGAATTGTGTGGATTCACAGTCCTTCATTCGCTCCATATTTAAACAAAAATATAATGGAAAGAAATTCCATATAAAAGTCTATCCCCAATAGTTTACAGAGAAAAGATGGTTGTTTGGCAATTGTTGAAGGATTTAATGAACAAGGGATTTGGAAACAATTGCATCATAGGGGGGGATTTCAACACCACCCTCCTTCCTATTGAAAAAAGTGGGGGAATCCAGGTTTTAAACCCATTTAGGGAATTCATGGAAGATTTGATAGCTGATCGAGACCTCATTGATATTAAACCCCCCAAAGGGCGCTTCATCTAAAAAAACAGAAGAGTGGGAAAAAATCACATAGATGCTCGCCTTGCTCGTTTCCTGGTGACTATCGATTCAATGTTTGAAGATAAATTTGTAACTTTATCCATCCTAGAGATAAGTGATTCGAATCATAGACCCATTTCTCTCTCTCTTCACGACTAAAAATTATGGTCCTATTCCCTTCCAATTCAATCCCCTTTGGCTTTAGGAAAAAGAAGGTATGAATATAATCTCAAATACTTGATCAACCTCTATTAATAGATCACTAGATTATGTCTGGAAGTCAAAGTTAGGAATGGTAAAATCAACCCTAAAGGATTAGTCTAAGCAATCCTTCAAGACCGTAAAAATAAAAAAGAGGAAACCCTCTCTAAGCTTAGTCTTCTTCATGCAGATATGGAAACTAGTGAAGTCACCATAGATCTGCTCCAAGCATAAACAAAGTTCAATGCAGATCTCCTGTGAATTCTAAGGAGTGAGGAGGAAACCTAGCGGTTAAAGTCCAAAATCTTGTGGCTCCAAGATGGTGATCACAACACCAAGTACATTCATAATCAAGCCCGAGCCAAAACCATTCACAACAAATTTAAAGAAATTACTTTGGAAATAGGTTCAAAGACTCAAACCTTTGAAGAGATTAAAGTTGTAGCGAAGTCTCATTTTCCAAGCTCTTCTCTGAAGATCAAAGGGCCCCTTCCACCCCTAAGCTCTCTTTCCTCCAGGTAATACCCTCTCCCATCTATGAGGCTAATAATTTAGAATTATACAAAGACATCATCAAAACAATATGGTCCCTTGATCTCGATAAATCCTTCGGACCGGATGATTTCTCTATCCACTTCTTTCGAGCTTGTTGGGATATTATAAGGTTTGATCTCTATTACCTGCTAAGTTGGACCAAAAGCAAGAAGAAAACTGAAGGTGGCACAAATTCAACATTCCTAGCCCTAAGGATTCGAACCCTTGCTCTTTCAACCGTTTTCTCTCGATCTCTCTTTTCAACACTTCTTACAAAATCCTCTCTAAAATAATTGCAAATAGGATCAAGCCCTTCCTATCAAAGTTAATAACATAAAATGAAGGATGCGTTTGTCTAATTGACACATTTTGGATAATGTTATTCTAGTTCAAGAATCCCTCCATTCAAGCAATGAGACTAGAGAGCGTGGCATGATCATAAAGCTTGATATGGCTAATGATTTTGATAGGATAAGTCATCCTTTTATGTTTAAAGCAATGTCTTATTTTGGATTTAGTAACTCCTTGATCCAGTGGGTGTAGTGTCATGTCCCCGGTTTCGACCCCGTTTGCATGATGTATATATTGTAATTAATCGTGGTGAGGAGCTCAAGGCAAAAGCCCCACCATCGATTTGGTTGTGTATGTTCGGCAATGGGGATATTTGCCGATGGTTTGTTGTGCTATCCAGCACCTTATAATTCGGCATCATGTAAACCCGCACATCAATTAAAATAAACCACAACCAGCTACGGCAGTGCAACGTTGAATGAAAAGGGCATGGATTCCAAAGGATAAGGGGTGGGGATGTCAAACCTTGGTTATGGGGGAAAAACCCATGTTTTATTGCCTTTGTTGTTTTTCAACCTCTTTAATGCTTCAGAGTTGGTGGTTGAGGAGATATGGCTGAGTGGTTGAGGGTAGTTATTGCCTTTGGGAGTGGGGTGGCAGGGCTGTCAGCTCCATACCCACATCCACACTCCACCCACGTCTGCCCATTCTTCTCCCTCACGCACTCTTCCTTGGTCTGTTCACTCTCACTCACCACGATTTTGGTCTGTTGGCTCCTCACGCACAAGATCTGGGCGTTTTTGGGTCTCACGCAGGTTTTCTTCCTCTCCCCACGAGTTGCTGAGTACCCACGAACTGCAAAATCGTGTCCTTCCTGTTGTGTGTGCATCCACGGGCAAAAACGGAGCTGTTTTTCTTCATGCAGGGCCTCCATTGTCTGTTATTTTTTCCTTGCTGGGTCGGATTGTTTACCCACACGTAGGTATTCTTCTGTTTGGGGCGCACATAGTGAGCTGAGAGCCGTGATTTTGCATCCACGACTGACTGTGAAGGGCCATTCACGGTTTTGGCTGTCTCACAGTTTAGTTGGGTCATTTTTCCCTGTTGTAGTTTGTTTGCTGTTGTGTTTTTGGGGCTGTGCAATTCGTTTTCCATGTTTTAAGCTGTGACAGCTGATTGGTTTCCTGAGTGCAATGGATAGTCTTTGGACTGTGCTGGCTTGGCTTGGTTGTTGAAAGCCTGTGAAACCTAGCTGTGTTGTTTTGTTGCTTATGTCCCCTTGGCTATGTATAAGCCTGCAATTGACCCTTATTCCGGAGGAATCATGCCCAGCTCGGGGGTGGCAGCGTTGCTGAGAGATAGATGAGCAAGCTGGCCTATGGTTGGGTGGAACGTTGCAGCGACGTAGCTGGTTGCGGGAGAATTCTTCATCAAGAGATAAGTACTGCTGTTCACTGCATCTATGTAATTTATTTTGATGTTCGAATGCTGGAATGTGTTTGTGTTGCTTCCGCTGTATGATTGAAGATAAATGCATCTGTGTATGCTTGATTTCAGCATTTGAATTCTGTTTATGTTCATGGGAAAAATAGTTTATGTTCATGGGGCATTTTTCCCGGTTGTTTTTGATGTGCTCGTCGCGTCCTCTTCGCCGGTTGAGGGACGGGGACGTGACATGTAGCCCTATATCAGTAAACCATGGATCTCCGCTCTAGTCAATGGAAGATCTACTGGCCTTTTTCGGGCCACTAGAGGCCTCCGTCAAGGATGTCCTCTCTTCCCCTCTTGTACATTTTAATGGTATATTGTATCAATCAGAAGATAGTTAAGAATGATTGTTGGGTAGGCTCCCAGGAATCCAAATTGCTCATGGTATTAGACCTATCAACTATTCTCAATTGTAGATGACACACTGCTAATGGGTGGAGCTTCTTATGTAAGTGTCCTTTACCACTCTCCTTTTTAGAGTCACACAGTGAAAAACCACACAAACACAATCAAGCTTGCCAAGAATTATGGCTTGTATTAATTTGAAATCAGATTACATGAATCATTAAAATCAGGGTGAAGTCCCTGTTCATACGCACACAACCAAATATCAGATCAAAGGTTGTTATAGTCGATGCTCCTTCTCTTCGAGATCTAGCCCCTGTTTTCACTACGTCTACCTCTATTTATACACTTTGTCCACCGCCATGTTTTCCCACTTTGAAAGCTTCTAGAAGCATATAGCTTCTATAAGCATATAGCTTCCTAAAAAATATCCATGGCACCTAGTCCCATCTGACATCCTCATGTTCCGACATTACTATTCCAACTACCCCAACTACTCCGTTATGGGTTTTCTCGTCACTCGATTCATGACTGGTACTTGTCGACCCTTATCAGTCTCTTGTTGCAATATCTTCTGTGCCTTTTTCATCTTCCTATTGGTATTCCCTTCGACCCATTTCTCCTAATCCTTTTGAATACTCCTCTCTTTTCATCTATTAACATTCCCATCGACCAGGCTACTTCCATGCATGGTATTCTCCTTTGTCATTGGTATTCGTTTGACTCCTTTCTTCTATTAATTGGATTGATCTTGACTACCTAATTTTGGTTTGCTCGGTATCCCCATTGACCATTTATGACTTGTTCGTTGTCTTGTTGCCTACCATCAACCTCTCCTCGTCGGAATCCTTGCGACTCACTCTGACCCTTCTTTCTATTCTCATACATCGACATTCCCATCCACTAGATAATACTCTGGCTTATCAGTTGTTTGCGTCAACCTTTCCTTTCGTTGACTCTTCACCTCGGTCCATATTGTCGACCACTTCTTGTCGTCGTTCTTTCTAGTGACTAGTCTCGATAATTTCCCTTCCGTTGGATCCTCTTGATCCTCAAAAATATACTGCCTGGACACATCACAAAGTCTTCTCTCTCTCCAATTTCAACTACTTCAACATAGTTGACATCATTCCTTGTCAGTTTCACTACCGAATCTCCTAGCCCTTTAACTAGTTTCTTTCCTTTAGGTGTGACTTGGAATTCCCTTCAAGTCGGATCCTGTTCTGTTCACAATCATTTGGGTTTGCTTCCCTTTCCTTCACACAAAATGTCTTCAACTTTTATTTTGTGATCGCAACCACCCATATCAACTTGTATGGTCTCCAACTCAACCAGTTCCTATCGAGCACCTTCGTCAACTACTCAGTCCTTTGACTAACTTCCTGGTATGCAACTCGACCAGTTCTTGTCAACCATCTATGTCGAATGTTCTGCTTGACCCACCCGATGGGCTCACATAGTACCCATTTCTTCTTCCTAGAAGGTCGTCGTCCCCCTCCCAGTTGGGCCTCCTCGCTGCTAATTCCCTATTAGTTGGTCATGGGCTGGATTCCCTTGCATCATACTTCCCAAGTTAAATAAAAGCTTATCCTCAAGTTCAGAATTCTTCTTCTACAAGATCTTAATGCTTGCGTTTTATTTCGGCGGTTGTGCCAAAAATTATACCACACACTTAGTGGCCTATTCCTTCCTTTCACTCTAGTCGATTGTATTCTAAATCATTTTAGTCCTTTCAGTGAACCAAATCCAACTTCTTTATCATTCATCAGGACAATTAACTGTCCAACCTCGACTAGCTGGTCCTGAACTAAACAATCCACCCTTCAACTATCATCGTCCCCAATCCAATCCATCTTCTATAAGATCTTCTACAAC
This sequence comes from Pseudotsuga menziesii, assembly GCA_001517045.1. Classification (NCBI taxonomy): domain Eukaryota; kingdom Viridiplantae; phylum Streptophyta; class Pinopsida; order Pinales; family Pinaceae; genus Pseudotsuga; species Pseudotsuga menziesii. The sequence continues at coordinate 434,217 of LPNX010646758.1, read as the reverse complement.
TTGGAAGTATTCATTTCTTGCAATAGTTGTGTTGAAGCGTATAAATCCTTTTTGACAATTGTTTTCGTCGATTATCTTATTCACCAAGAACCTTTGCTCAGTTCCACTCTCTTGGATGGCCTTCTTGCTCTTATCCATCTGTCGCCTCTTTACTCTCATCGGATTCCATTCCAACATTCTCCAAACCCGTCGGTTCATCTCGACCACTTTTATCAACTTCTGTCTCCATGGCGGCTCCTTCGTCAAACCCAGACTTAGTATCATGTCGGTTTATTTCACATTACCTTCCCTTAACAACTATGTCGGTGTTATCCCGACTACATTGACCTTCTCTTGGGTTTCTCTACCCATTTCTTCCATCAAATTCACCTTGATGGCTTGTATACTGGTGTTACAGAGAGAAATTCCTATGGCTTGGGGTACCACAATAGACAGCTTGATTCCAGAAATCAATCCTTTCCAATATGCAATAGAAATTAAATATCTAAATCTAAAGGATCAGACCTCATACCTTATTCCAGACGGTTGAAGTAGATCACCGTGGAGCTTTCCAACTTCAGCTTGTATTTATTAATCACTTCCTCAACAACAAGTAAACAAGACAAACATACTATATATATTGGTGTTAGATCCATTCTAGCATATATAATCAACAATGTATAAGCATTTGAAAACATCCATGGATAAAATATTCATTCAAACATACATTATTGGACAGGAAAAGATATTTCTATTAATATAAAACCAAAGAT
>LPNX010646758.1:415742-433175 GCA_001517045.1 Pseudotsuga menziesii | reverse complement strand
TTGGGAAGAACACAAAAGTGCTCCAAGGGACAAAGGGATGCAGACTCAAGCACAAGTTTCGGCAACAATGGACTATAGTTTCTTTGCTCTCAATTCTCTCATATACCTTCAATGTACCATAGAGTTCCTTATATATCTTTTCAAAGGGGTAATGAAAGGTCGAATCCGAGCGATCTCAAGGCATAGGGAAGGCCAGGAGTCAAGTGAGTCGGATCCATGTTAAGGAAAAATCCAAAAGGATTTGGATTATGCACACATCCCGATGTATGCGGTTTTAGAGGTCAAACCCACGTATATACGCGATTATAGGTTTAAAAGTCGTGTGTATTAATTTTCACATGTTTTTAGGGATGGTCAAGGGAACATCAAAGGACAAAAAATGGTCCAAGGGGTCTAAGGAGTCTGCAGAGGGAGAGGGGAAGGCCATACAAGTGTGATTCACCTGGAGAGGTAAAATCAGCTATAACAGATGCCCCCTAATGTGTGAGGTCAGAGGGCTCATACGATGGCCAAAATACATTATAAGTCCATCCCAGAAGTGGAGTGATGAAGGATCCCAAATGGAAGACCAACCACCCAATCAGTATAGTACAATGATACAACTCTGCACATACTACAAATACATATAGCAGTCCCAGATACATAAGAGTGCAATGGCCATGAATAGGCATGATACAAGATATCACATAAGTGGTCATCGCCACGTACAATATACATAGATTAGAATCTCCATGATGAAGATATACAAAGGACCATGATCTCCATAATGGTTGAAGATATATAATGGATCAAGATCTCCATAATGGCTGGAAATGTCTGACATATACTGGAATCAAGTCACGAGAGTTGTAATCTCGTGAACACTGGCACGATCAAGGAGGTAGCATATAAGAGATGCCACCAATCTGGAAGGTCTTCTACACAAACTGCTACGAGTACATGTCCTACTATGTGAATAGAGGTGTCGAGGTCAAACATAGTAGTCCATCGTCTGATTACCGGTCATTGATGTATACCGTTAACAGACGCGAGATCACCCACTGATAATGAAAATGGGAATCAAGGTATTAGAGTGCAAACTAACAAGTGTGAATAAATGTGTTGAGTTCGAACACTTGAGAGGATCCATCGATCAGGTGACATTGATGTATTCCCAAAGACTATCGATGGCGAGAGAACCTGCCACTGATGACTGCAAGTCTCAAGGCACTAAAAAATGACTCTAGATTCCAATCCCAGAATAAATGATCTGAAGTCGATGGGATGAAATCCGATGGAAGGAGGGCATTAAGGCATCCCCCATCATCCAACACGAGGTACTCAGCAAAGTTGTATAATGTGGAAGGACTCGATCATAAGGTGCACTAACCAGTAACTGTACCGGGAATGGTCGACATGCAAAGTCAAGATAACTGAGGAATGGCCGACTCAGGTTTCAACTTCCTTCGAACAAGAGCATAACGACAAATGGTGACTGAATAGAGGCATCATAGACTTGATATACAAAACTGGGACATCTCTGTGACACAGGAGGCATTGACAGAGGCTCCATGGGGACTGGAAGCTTAACCATTCGGTGGAGATAAACTCAGACAAAACGAGTACAACTCCTAAAGTCAAACTATAAACCCAACCAATGGATGTGATATACAGTGCTCTGTTCGAAGGCGACATGACTCGACAGCTGCCAAAGATAACATCTTTCCTTGTCCGACTTTTGGGTTTTTTGATTTTTTTTTTGGACTTTTTCAAATATTTAAAAAGCTTGAAAAAGAATAAAACTTCTTTATAGTTACAGACTAGGAGGAGACGAGTGTCATAGGGGTGAACAAACTAGTTCCAAGCAGTGCAACATACCTATGCTCAATGCAAGGACACATGTGTAGGATAGCGACACTTGGGGGAAAATCCCCTCTCGGTAAAAAAGGGAATCAAGCTGCAAAGGATATATAAAATGGCTCTGCATGGCTAGACATGAGACAAGCTCAGACTATATGGCTGAAACGCAATGTCAGGGAAGCCGGCATAAAGCTTAATAAGGCAGGCAAAGATCATGCTAATGCAATTACAACTTGACATAAGGGAGTCCTGAGGGAAATAGGCCAGCAAAAGATCAAGAGGAGTATGAGGCTCTTGCTAAATGTCATGGCAGTACTATACAACAGACTCCCACACCCTAAAGGACAAAATGTCAGCATGGGCACCAAATGCAAATAAGGCGCTAGCTAGGGTACCCATGTAAGGTCAAGCTCTACCACTCATACCATGCCACTTCTAAAACAACAAGTAGGTTCCGTGACATAACAGAGTGGGTTCGTACCTAAGGCTATGATGAAATGGTCATAAGGTCATGCAAAATGCAAACGGTGATGAAACCTAACCTATATGCCAGTTTAGACATGATACCTGAGATTGGCATGAACGGGTCAGTCCAACGGCTGAAACGACACTCAAAAAGGTCTCCTACATCATGAATTAGGTCAAAAACGGTCCAAACTATAGGAAAGGGGGTAAAAATTTTCAAAAATTTGAAAAATTTCTATAAATAGTAAAAAATTCAAAACATTATAAAACATTTGAAATTTTTACCCAATTGAGCTCAGATTTTCAACAGCGAATTCCAGGAGATCCAGCTGGCAGAATCCACTACCATTTCTTCCAGGTACTTACCCATGCTCTTCTCTTCCATTTTGATGCATTTTTTTATCAAATTCCATGGTCATTTGAGGTTTCTAGGCCAATCTAAAAAAGGTGTTGTGGCCCACGTGAAAATCGAGGGTTTTTCTGCGTATAGGGCTGGATATATGTGGAAAATGCCCTCACAGTTGTGTACATACACGGCTGTTTGGCAAACAGTCATGTATGCGGCCGCGCATGAGATTTTTTGAGTATTCTAATGGGAAAACTTACAATTTTTTGTGCAGGATGGTCCTAGAATGGAGAGAACGTGAACATGGTGATGTAGAGGAGGCAGTAAGGGCCGATCTAATGGATCAACAAGTGCTATGTGCATGTGGGCTCTACAAATTTTGGTGTCTTGGTGGCTTGAGGGCCAAGCCAAGACTATTGCAGATGCTGGTGGATTACTGGGATCCAGACTCTGAGTTCTTCCAGATAGATGGGATGTCCCTCACCATAGAGGTGGAGGACATATACTTTATTACTGGACTTTCCCGACGGGGGGAAGTAGTGAACCTTCATTCTCGTGGGCCCGGAGGTGGCCTGATTATAGATGAGTACATTACGGTGTACTGCTATCCGGACACGGAGAAGGTGGGGAGTCAGATCCCAACCAACTCTATACAGGTGTTGGGCCTAAAGGCTATCCTACTGACATTGGGCAGGATAGTAGGCTTGGCTTCACTCCACCAGGCCTCGTGGCCTCTGATCTTCTATGCAGTGGAGTGCATGAGACCCACGGTCTATGACTAGAGCACTACACTATTGAGCAACATGAAACATCAACTCAGTGAGTGTAAGATGGGCAGAGTGTGAAACTTCGGTTTCAGCAGCATACTGAGCACGTTTTTCTTTGAGTGTGTTCCAGGATTGAGCCCCAGAGTTGACGTTCCTCTACACGGGGTTCGAGATCCGACCCAATGGCGTTGGGCGGATGCGATGCGTAGACAGGGGGGAGGTAGGGTATCCAACCCCTATCCAGCTGAGTTCTTTCCGTGGTGGCGATGATAGATAGTTGCCATCAATGACTACCCCTATGCGGGGATTGATTTCCGGGGGGACCCGGACATGCCGCTACCACTAGGATCGGCATATGGTGACATAGGTAACGAATCTTGACCATCTCTTTAAATTTTTGCGTTATTTTTTTTTGTGTTTTCTGATTATATGGAATCAAAAGACATATTTTTGGGTGACAATACATAGTGACATATACCATATGCATTAAGATGTGGGACCACGACGGCCTGAAGGCTTCCCTCATCATAGACAGAGGGGAAGAGGAGATGATATCACGGGTGTGGATGCAGAGTGGACGCTCCAGAGCATTCATACCAACTTTGTGAGGCTGACACACAGAGTTCCCATGGCGCAAGTCGAGGACTTTCCTGAGGCTATGCAGCGCCAGGTGGTGGGTGTACCACGAGCATGGGTGCGATTATTCTGACGGCTAGCTAGAGCCGTAGTGACCTTCCATGATCACAACCCCCCTCCTCCTCCACAGGCTTAGATACCTGGGAGTTATACATTTTGTATTACCGTGTATTATATTTTGGTGGCCCGAGAGCCCCATTTTTGTATCATGACACTATGTATTACCACATTTTAGATGTTATATAAAAAAATTATGATGATCGGTTTATTTATTTACATGCGTAAAAATTTGTGTTTGTGATGAATTTATTGTGTATGAAACAAATGCCAATCTAACACGTAGTTAGCATATGAGTCAACAACTTGATTATTAATTCTTGGAATATGTATGTATGTTATGTTGTCAAATTACCGTTCTAATAATCTCACACGTAAGAATATTCTTAATAACGTCGGATCTCTAACATTGTACAAACCATTAAGCTGTGACACTACTAACTTTGAATCAAGACGAACCTCAAGAGAGAGAACGCCATGTGAAATGGCATGCCATAGAAGCTCAATAACGACACTATATTCAGCAACATTGTTTGAAGATGGCCGTAAACATACGCCTCCTGAAGACAGTACCTGAACCATAGGAGTATAAATCACCCAAGCAGCAGAGGCTGAGTGTTGAGTGTGACGGCTCGCACCATCCATGAATCCAATGTAGGTGGAAGATTCCATTGACATCTGCCAAAAGAAACAGAAACTAATCACAAACCCGATCACTATAAGAAAAAGACCTAACTATGCAAAACTGTACAATAATATACAATACCAGCCTTGGCTGAAAATCATGCATAGTACTTCTTGAGATAGAGCCCATTTATAGGCTCCTCCAAGGCCGTTCCCTCATGATCCACTAACTCATAAGCGCCCTTCTCTAACACATGTTTGACAACATAAGGACAACGCCACATGGGGTTAAAATTTCCTGCCCCCAAGGGTTCTTTCGGTTGATCCCACAAAAGGACCAAGTCTCCCTCATTAAACCTCCTTGGACAGACAGACTTATCGTACTGGACCTTTACGCGACGTTTATTTACTTCTAGAGCCACCAAGGCATCTCGATGCTGCTCATCAAGTTGCTCAAGGTGGAACAAACACTCCTCCAATGGTGAAGTGTCTGGTAAGAGTTCTACGGCCAGCTTCAAAGAAGGAATCTCGCATTCAATCGACGATATCGACTCCACTCCATGTACAAGTTGATAATAAGAAAAACCCATGGCAGTCTTAACAGCGGTTCTATACGCTCACAAAGCAGGATATAACATGATGTGCCAATTATTCTTGCTTTGTGCGATGGTTCGTTGGAGAATGGGTTTGAGTGACTTGTTCACTGCTTCTACCTGTCCATTCGCTTTGATGCCAATTCTTCCATCATACAATTCTGAAAGTGTGAGCCATGGTCAGTGACAAGCTCTTTCAAAATATTGAACTGAGTAATAATCTGGTTGAATATGAAGTGCGCGGCTGTCTCACCGTCGGATTTAACTGTAGGCATAGCCTCAGCCCATTTTGTGAAGTAATCAACAACCACTATGATATGATGATGCCCCCCAGCTAAAGCTAGGTTGCAATCCATAAGCTAGGTTGCAATCCATAAATTCAAGCCTCCACTTAGTGAAGGGACTGGCGGTGATGATGGGATGTAATGGGGCAGGTTTCGAGTGCATATTGCGTGCAAACACCTGGCAAGGGTGGCACCTCTTGACCGCATCCACACAATCCTTAAAGATCGACGGCCAGAAATAACCTGCTCTTAAGATTTTCTGGGCTGTAGAAAGCCCAAATAAATGACCACCACACGCCCCTCCGTGGAAATCATTCACCACTACCTCAGCCTCTTCATGAGTTAAACAACGTCGTAAAATGGAATCTACCCCATGGCGGTACAAAGTGTTATCCACTATGAGGTAATTCTTAGACACGTGACGTAATCGTCGTCGTTCATCCCATGAGAGGTGAGTAGGGACCTTCAATGTTTGTAAATATATAATGATATCCCCATACCATGGGTCTAAAGTTGAGATTAAGAAGATGTGTTCATCGATGAACATATCTTCACAAACCAACTCCTCGACCTTGCTTGGGAAATCTGATATAAGCTCTGAATTAACGATTTCTTCGATTTTGCCGAAACAAACTCAAGATTGAACTCATGCAGGATGACAATCCATTTATTATATTTCCCCCCAATCATCCTTCAAGTGAGGACGAATTGAAACAGATTGACATGGGCTACAACCAAGGTCTGGAAAAGGAGAATATAATGTCTCAACCATTGAACTACATGTATAGTAGTTAAAGCAAGCTTCTCAACATGAGAATAATGAATCTCTTCTTCAAGAAGGTTCTGGCTCAGATAGTATGTGACATGCTCTTGGAGCTCCTCATCCTCTTAAACCAAAACCATACCAATCATCTCCATGGATGCGACCACATAAAGTAGAAAAACACGGCTATAGTGTGGGGGACTAATCACCGGAGCTGATGCTAGGGCTCGCTTGAGCACATCAAAGGACTCCTGGGCTCGCTCATCCCAACAAAAGGTGGTGTCCTTCTTCAAAAGATGCATGAAGCCTCTAGTCAAATTGGCAAAATTGACAACAAATCTCTGTAAGAAGTTTTCCATGCCTTGCAAACATTGAAGATGATGAATATTTTTCGGGGGAGACAACTGAAGTATTGCCTCTACCTTCAAAGGGTCGACTCTTATACACTCTTTAGAAATGATGAATCCTAACAAGCGACCTGATTTCACACAAAAGATGCACTTGTGAGGATTTAACTTGACTAAATAATGACGGCATATTTCGAATACCAATCTCAAATGATAGGAATGACGCATTCTCATACGAGAATGAGCAGCAAGGTCATCCAAAAATACTTCGATAATCTATTTGAGATCGTGGAAGATCAAGGTCATGGCCCGCTAAAAAGTAGCTCCGGCGTTCTTAAGGCCAAAAGGCATTTTCCGATATGCAAAAGTTCCCCAAGGACAAATAAATGCAGTCTTATGTTGGTCCTCAGGTTTAATTTGTATCTGATTATATCCGGAAAAGCCATCCATGAAGGAAAAAACCTCGCTACCTGCACACTCATCCAAAATCTGATCAATAAATGGTGTGGCGAAATTGTCCTTAGGACAGGCACGATTCAAATCACAGAAATCAGTACATATGTGGATTTCTCCCTGCTTCTTATCCACTGGAACGGGGTTTTAAATCCACTCCGTCAAGGGAACGAGATAGATAAAATTGGCTTTCAACAATTTCTCTATCTCTGCCTTAATCGCGGGTGCTTTCCTCGGATTCACCGCACGCAAGCGTTGTCGAACAGGCTTAGCATTGGGATAATTCTTAATCTCGTGTTCGACAATACGAGGGTCGATAACTGGCATTTCATCGTAAGACCAAGAAAAGATATCACAAAATTCTTTAAACATGGTGTATTCTTGAATTTCAGCATGGGAACATTCTGCCCCAATATAGACATTCTCTATCCTGCCAGGATCGTGAGAGATATTGATAGGAATCGTTGAAGATATGTTTTCCATGTTTCCATCAGCCATCGGACTAGGAGAGCTTAATGGAACCATAGGACTACCAATACTCTCACTAAGAACCACCCTAAAGTCCTCACGCTCCAAGCGGTCAAGCTTGGGAAGAAAGTAAGATCTATGATGGAGTTCTTTCCATGGTGGCTCAACTCCCGACATGGCCTCAATAATCGCTTCATCTGAAGGGAAAACACTATCAAGGCAGTCGTGTGCGTGAGAAGACTGTACTACCCATGTAGGCAGCACATAAGGGTCCTCCTCCTCTGTATGTGAAGAGGAAGAACTAGGCTCTGCAACACTCTCAAGATTAGCTTGATAAGCTACCATAGTTGTAGGCAGCGACACGTCCGTCACGATGGGCTCACTCGGAGTACTCGGTGTTGGAAGAATCCAAGGATCTTCCATATGACTCGTGCGAAACGACACCGATCTCATAGATGTCAAAGCCTCACCAGAACTAGACCCTATCATAAGGATCGGTGTAGGACAACTAAAGCTTCCCATAAGGGATGGGTACATGCCTACACCCACACTCCCAGTTGCCGACTGAGAGTGCTCAACGATCAAGATTGAAGCTCCCGAAGATGCGGTAACTGACGGATTCTTGAATGACGTTTGATCAATCGTGACTATATTCCCGTTAAATGGAAAGCATACAACGCAAAATAGGGAAGAAACTACGGCTTGCATACTGTACATCTAATTCCTACCTAGCAAGAGATTGTAGTTAAGGGGTGCATCAACCACCTCGACCTCTATCGCAATGGTCTTCCCTCCCAAATGGACCTTAAGGGAAGGAAGGATCCCATGTGGCCTAAACGATCTCCCATCGAATGCAGTTAACATGGTCGCTGATTTAGACAACTCAGGGGAGCCTAAACCCTTCCAACATGATAAAGACATCACAGAAGCAGCAGCACCTTCGTCAATCACAGTGCACTTGACGGTCATGTTAAGAGATTCTACGTGAATCAAAAGAGACACATAGTAAGGCAAGCGAGGTTGAAGTCCTGCGGTTTGAAATTTAATCATGGAGGAAGAGTTATCATCATTCACACCAAGGGTAGAAAGCAAAGCCTTCCTTTGTGAAGGACAACTTTGAAGCACTTCCAGTGCAGACATCGCACAAGGAGTGTGGCCCAAATCCTCGACAAAAAAATAGTTCTAGGGGGCTCGGGCATTAGGATTGTGCCTCAAACGCTTAAGGACTCCCTTAGGAATGCGAGGTGCAGCTTCAGGTTTATCCACAGGTTTCTCAATACGCAAAGGAGTCCCTGGTGGATCAGGTTCCTTTCATGGGCTGGGTTGTGATGAACCATAGTATTTCGCATGGGTCACAACTTTCACAGCATGTACCATGTTAATGCAACCACGACCACTACCTCTGGCGGATCTTGATCACCACTAGACTGATCATCGGTCCTCGAGTTCATATTTTGATTGTGAGGTAAAGGGTTAGTTAGCACATCTGGGTCCTGTGCCAAGAATCTCGAGACTTCATCGATACGAGGGCACAAGTAAGTGAGGTGATCGTCCTTATACAACTTGCAAGGGAATTTAACCTTGCGTTTAGCTTGCTTGTCACCCCCAGCATTACGGGCGTTCTTGTCATTATTAGCATTCTCATTCCTATTCCCACCCTTACGATTATTCTTACCCTTCTTTTTATTCCGTCTGGGCTGCTGGTTACCCTTTTGTTCCGATGATTGCACCGAAAGTACACTCGTCGTTTGGGCGGGTTGAGACGAAGCCATGGCTTGTCCCGAAGCAGATTGGTTGATTCACAATTGACTAACTTGTTTTGCAACCGAATCCGCAGGTTTAGCACTCACACAACCAACAATTCCATTGGCATGTGGTCCAGGTTTAACTTTGGGGTTGAAACTAGAACGCGGAGCATTGGGAATAATCTCATATAACAAACCGGACTGAGCATAAATCAAGTCCAGTTCCTGCGCCCTAAAAATGCCTTGTTCCTCATTTTGCACCCCAGATGTAGAAACATCCTTCGCTATATACGACGATAACGACTTAAGGAACCATTCGAGGAGGAATTCCAGCAGTATAAATGCTTTAATTAACCTCTTCCGTCTACGCCACTCTTGGATATGATCCAAGATATGTGTGGCTTTATCCTGCCAAAATGTCGACAAGAGTTCAGTACCAACGTCATAACGCACTAGTAGCTAGAGGTGGTTAAGAAAAGTCATCGCTAGGTCATCGAACAAAGCGAATGCCCCCTAGTTAGCTCTATATACCATTTCGCGGCAGGTCCTGTAAGGGTGCGTTGAAACAACCTTAAATGGATCGAGTCTTGGTGTAAGGAATTCGAAGAGCACCATAGGCGAAAGGTAGTAACATGTTCACTTGGATCCTCTCCCAGTTTTCCCTCGAATTTGGGTATGTCCAAGGGAAGCTTAGTAGGGACAGCCGACCAAGCCAAGTCATGAGCTACAGGATCGTTCGTCAATCTCGACAAGTCAGGAAGATTCAGTGTTGCGAGTAAAGGGAGCCTAGAATGATGAGGTCAATGGACCGCTCCCTTATAGTTCTGATTCACATAGGTCTGATTACCACCATGGCCTTGGCCATAGTGCCCTCCTCCGATTTGACCTTTTATAGGGTGGCATGGAAGCTCCATAGTGTGGTGTACCTTAACTATTCGGAGCTACAAAGCTATAATTTGGAGAGTAAGCAGGTTGTTGATACCCACCCCCATAAGGTGAAGAACCCTGTCCATATTGCGTCGCATAATAGGGTCCATAAGTCATCGCATGAGATGTCCCATGAGACACTCCGTAAGTAGGAACATACGCTCCGGAAGTAGGAATATACATTCCGGAAGTAGGAATGTGACCTCTAGAAGTATGAACATGACCTCTCTAAACAACGGGTGGTGCATGAAGCTGAGACACAACCGGTCTAGTAACCGCAGTACAAACATAACTCGTAGCAACGTTCCAGCCTAAAGGACCACATGAATGAGGTGGAGGGTGAACATTTGAAGAACTAGGGACATAGGATGAAGGGATCTATGTAATTATGTACGTACTATTCCCTATAGTCACTCGTCTCAGATCTGGTATCCTAATAGGATCACTAACCCTAGACCTAGGAGGAATATGTGATGTAGCTTCCACCACTGGGATGGAAGGTGCAATGTGACTAGTGCTCCCAAACCTCTCTGCATGGTAAGGAATGAGAGTGCCCCCAGGCATAATGTTAGGATCGAACTCAGATTCGACATGAAATGCCAAATCATGTGTGGGAAAACCAGACATACCATAACTACCATAACTAGTGCTCGCGGGTTCAAAATGAGTCTCATCATCCTCCGACATTCCATACTGGTGATGTGTTAATGGGGAATCATCCCTAGAGTAATTAGGTCTATCATGAAAGGTTCCTATCTCAGAAATCACAGGACCTAACTCAGTCAAATCGGGTGAAGGATCATAGTTAGGAGTAAACTCCCCATCTTCCACATGAATGGGAGAAGGTGGTTTAGGAATACCTTTTATATGGTCTCCCATGGTTTGTGAATCAATGTGCGAAGTAGTCCGCCTGGACTGCCTATTTCTATCTCCCAACGGAGGAGGAGATGTAGAAGGCGAAAGTCCTGCTAAATGACGAGAACGGTGAGGAGCCGCACCCGAATCCACAATGACTCAAAAAATATAAAAGACTCTCTATCTACGCAAACCCTAAGCAAGCTATCGTGCACAGAGCAATCACCAAGAAAATCTAAAGCCAAACACAAGCAATCAAGGGTAGGATAAGTGAGCTCCTGAATGAAGTAGGTATGTCTCACCTAGGAGTGGCTTGAGACTCCCATACACAACAAGCAGAGGTACATAACCAATTATTGTGGCCCTCAGCTTCAACGCGTAAAGCGATTGTGCTGTCTGACCCCAACCTGGCCGGGACACCAACAGAATAACCCCTGCAACGTACCCCCTTCATATCCTAGGTAAGGTCACTAAGGTCACCTCAATATAATCAATGCTCAGGTAGACAGTTGCAGGCGGGATTGACCATATGGGCAGGGTAGCAAAGCCCGAAACTCTTGAAAGAGCCCCCAGATATGAATACAATCCTAGAAATATCTCCGGTGCTACTCAGTTATGACTAGGGGTCACCCCAATCAATAACCGCTCACATTGCCTTGTGCTTAACTCCCTTTTGAGAGGAGGATACTGAGAAACACTGGTTATACCAAGGAATTTCACACACTCACCTGGACAGACACATACATGTTATTGTTTAGTGGTCTTGGAGAATTAACTCACAATGAACTATTCCAAGACCCTAAAGCCTAATATTGTTGGTGAACCCTATCAAATAAAATAGTGTAGTTCATTTTAATTAAGCGTTGATTTTAACTGGCTTTATTACTCAAAAGAGGTATATGGCCGTGCAACTAATGGTGTTATGACACAACATGAAGTAAAATGCACACCTAACAATCAATGCAAATGCATTCTGTCCATGAAAAACAGGGTATGCTACTACGTGAAATGCACAATTTTCTTCAAATGATAAATGCAAGATTTCCTGTATGAAATCCTGACTAATACTCCAAAGCAAATCTAGTGCAAGTGCTATGCAAAATGCAAAAAGCAATGCATGATGATAAGCAAATATTTTTGGATTTTTTGAAATAAAATGAGATATAAAAGCAAAAGAATGATTCTACAACCCCCAAACTCTGCAAGCACTCTCAAGCAACACTCAAGCAAAGCACTAAGGTAAAAGAAGTCTAATGCACTATTCCCAAAACAAAAAATCGAAAATGCAATGACAAGAAAATTCTTAAAAAAGTTACCCTAAAAAAAACGTCTCTGGTCAGAAACAGAGGTGTATACAGACTCTGGTAGTATCAAAGGAGACTCAGCAATCATCAAAATTCACCCAGCAACCATTCAACTTCCTCTAAAAGGCAAGACTAAGGGAATACACGGCTGTTCGTAGTAAAACCGCATGTATACGTGGAAATAGCAGAGAAACCCGCGTATCTACACGACTGTGAGTTCAAAACTCGTGTATAGAAAGAAAGGTGCATAAAAATAAAGGCAAACAGACAAGCTGAGACAAACTTCACACCAATCAGACACTACCAGGAAAACATGGCCCCATACCCGACACAGAAACAAAAGAAAAAGAGCAATTCAAAGTCATTGAATGCCGATAGAAAACCCCCAAAGGTCAACTACTAGGAACTCCCCAGCGGAGTCACCAATTCTGTTACAGAGAGAAATTCCTATGGCTTGGGGTACCACAACAGACAGCTTGACTCTAGAAATTAATCCTTTCCAATATGCAATAGAAATTAAATATCTAACACTAAAGGATAAGACCTCGTACCTTATTCCGGACGGTTGAAGTAGATCCCCGTGGAGCTTTTCAACTTCAGGTTGTATTGATTAGTCACTTCCTCAACAACAAGTAAACAAGACAAGCATACTATATATATTTGTGTTAGATCTATTCTAGCATATATAATCAACAATGTATAAGCATTTGAAAACATCCATGGATAAAATATTCATTCAAACATACATTATTGGACAGGAAAAGATATTTCTTTTAATATAAAATCAGAGATTACAATGGATACAACCTTTGTCAGCACGTCTACGAATCAGAGAAACTAAATCCCCCACTTGGGCCTCCACCACCTCAATCCTCCATCTCTCAATAGCAAGCTCACAAGCAAAAGGCAAGCTTGGGAAGAACACAAAATTGCTCCAAGGGACAAAGGGATGCAGACTCAAGCACAAGTTTCGGCAACAATGGACTATAGTTTCTTTGCTCTCAATTCTCTCATATGCCTTCAATGTACCATATATTTCCTTATATAGCTTTTCAAAGGGGTAATGAAAGGTCGAATCCGAGCGATCTCAAGGCATAGGGAAGGCCAGGAGTTAAGTGAGTTAGATCCATGTCAAGGAAAACTCCAAAAGGATTTGGATTATGCACACATCCCGATGTATGCGGTTTTAGAGGTCAAACCCGCGTATATACATGATTATAGGTTTAAAAGTCGCGTGTATTAATTTTCACATGTTTTTAGGGATGGTCAAGGGAACATTAAAGGACAAAAAATGGTCCAAGGGGTCCAAGGAGTCTGCAGAGGGATAGGGGAAGGCCATACAAGTGTGATTCACATGGAGTGGTAAACTCATCTTAGTCCTTTCAGTGAACCAAATACAACTTCTTCATCATTCATCAGGACAATTAACTGTCCAACCCCGACTAGTTGGTCCTGAACTAACCAATCCACCCTTCGACTATCATCGTCCCCAATCCAATACATCTTCTATTAGATATTCTACAACTTGGAAGTATTCATTTCTTGCGTTAGTTGTGTTGAAGCGTATAAATCCTCTTCGACAATTGTTTTCATCGATTGTCTTATTCACCAAGAACCTTTGCTCGGTTCCACTCTCTCGGATGGCCTTCTTACTCCTATCCATCTGTTGCCTCTTTACTTTCATTGGATTCCATTCCAACATTCTCCAAACCCGTCAGTTCATCGCGACCACTTTTATCAACTTCTGCCTCCATGGCGGCTCCTTCGTCAAACCCAGACTCAGTATCATGTCGGTTTGTTTCACATTACCTTCCCTTAACAACTATGTCGGTGTTATCCCGACTACATTGACCTTCTCTTGGGTTTCTCTACCCATTTCTTCCATCAAATTCACCTTGATGGCTTGTATACTGGACACAAGTTTCTCCTCATCCTTCGACATATTTACGGGTACTAGTGTCGACTTTCCTTCTACCGCAAGTCCATCCTCAACTTTCCTCTCCTCTCCCTTATTTGACCTATAACATCGATTCTGATCTGTGTCGTTAGTTGTCTCTACAGTCTTCATGGCCTCCTTGCCATATTCATCTTCACTCCTTTGCAAGTGTTCCTTTGATTCGTTAGTCAAACTCTCTATGTTGGTTGTGGAGCCTAATCTTCCAGAACCAAAGATATTATCCAGTCGTGTTTGTAACCCATGTGTACTGTACACTCTTTTCCCCTGTCTTGGGGTTCGGGGGCAGTGCCCCCGAGAATTTTTTTTGGGATATGTGTTGGCCAACAGTTATGCAGACCCATGGTATTGGGTTAACCGTAGTATTTTCCCATGGTATTTTTCCCCTATAAAAGAAAGCATTGTAACACGACTGTGTATGGTATTAATTGTAAACAATCTCTGTGATTGTGTGAGAGAGACTGAGAGAGAGTGAAGAGGAAGTGCAGTGGTTTTGCTACAGGTTGTATCCCTTCATCTTTCTGGAATGTAATAAAAGGACTGGCAATTTATTTGTGGACGTAGCCCATTGTTTGGGTGAACCACGTTATATCTATGTCTCTCTGTAATGTGTTTAATGTGTTTTGCATCTTATTTAACGATTTAACTGTATATCTGTTATTGCTTCGCGGTCCTGTTTTCTAACAATTGGTATTAGAGCCAAAAGGTCTATTTGGTTGGTAAACTCGCAGGAAAGAAAGGTTCTTGGTTCGAGTAGGAGCAATGGCGGAAGAAGGAAAGTTTAGGGTCGAGAAATTTAATGGCCAAAACTATTAGTTATGGAAGATACAAATGGAGGACTATCTGTACCTGCCATTGGGAGGAAAAGCAAAACAGCCGGTGGCTATGAAGGATGAAGAATGGGAAGTTATTGACAGAAAGGCACTGGGAACAATACGGTTGTGCTTGGATTCTTCGGTGGCCTTCAATATTTTGAAAGAAAAAACAATAGAGGATGTAATGAGCGCATTGAGTAATCTCTATGAAAAACCCTCGGCTTCTAACAAGGTATTTTTAATGAAGCGTTTATTTAATATGAAGATGTCGGAAGGTGGATCTGTTGCTGACCATTTAAATGAGTTTAATACACTTACCAGTTAATTAAGTTCTATAAAAGTGAACTTTGATGATGAGGTTAGGGCTCTTCTAATCTTCTGCTCATTGCTAGAAAGCTGGAATAGCTTGGTCATGGATGTAAGTAACTCTATCACTAGTTCAAACACTCTTAAGTTTGATGATGTTGTTGGTGTTATTCTTAGAGAGGAAATGCAAAGAAAAAGCACAGGCGAGACATTAGGTAATGCGTTGACCATGGAGAGTAGAGGGAGACAAAACGAGAGAGGAAGGAGCCTAGGAAATCACGACAAGTCTAAAAAGGGAAGATCCAAGTCCAGATTCGGAAAAATAGAGTGTTGGAACTGTGGTAAGAAAGGACACCTGAAGAAAGATTGTAGAGCACCAAAGAAGAAAGGTGTGAAGCAGCAAGAGACTACCCAGGAAGTGAATGTAGCAGGTGATGTGTTACAAGATGCTTTTATTCTTGCATTAGATAATACTAGTGATTATTGGGTAGTATATT
Organism: Pseudotsuga menziesii; assembly: GCA_001517045.1. Classification (NCBI taxonomy): domain Eukaryota; kingdom Viridiplantae; phylum Streptophyta; class Pinopsida; order Pinales; family Pinaceae; genus Pseudotsuga; species Pseudotsuga menziesii. The sequence continues at coordinate 417,130 of LPNX010646758.1, read as the reverse complement.
CGGGGGCTTCATGTCATGCTACAACCCATAGAAAATTCTTTCATGATTATGTTCAAGGTGATTTTGGGCATGTGGTATTGGGGCATGATGAACCATGTAAACTTGTTGGAAAGGGTAAGGTACGGATTAAGTTAAATAATGGAATTGACTATCTGCTAAAGGATGTAAGGCACATTCCTACTATGAAAATAAATCTGATCTCAACATGGCAGTTGGGAGATGGAGGCTGTTTGTCTACGTTTGGAGAAATGTGGTGGAAGGTCACTAAAGGATCAATGGTAATTGCAAAAGGAGATAGGATAGGTACGTTATATTTATGTCCTCATAATACTGATTATTCTATCTCTGTAGCTTCCACAGAAACAGGTGCAGCGTTGTGTCATCATAAGCTTGGCCACATGAGTGAGAAGGGGATGCAGATTCTCCACTCAAGGAAACTACTTCTAGATCTGAAGCATGTAAGTTTGGAATTCTGTGAGAACTTTGTTTATGGAAAACAAAAGAGAGTTAGATTTCTTAGGGTTGGAAAACAAAAGAAGAGTGAAAAGTTAGAGCTTGTCCATACAGATGTATGGGGACCAGCTCAGGTACAATCTCTTCGTGGCTCTCGTTATTATATTACTTTTATTGATGATGCAACTAGAAAAACTTTGGTTTATTGCATTAGACAAAAATCTGATGTGTTTGATACTTTTAAGAAGTGGAAAGCTTTGGCTGAGAATGAGACAGGAAAAAGGTTGAAATGTCTCAGATCTGATAATGGAGGCGAGTACTGTAGCAAGGAGTTTGACAGTTACTGTTCACACAACAGGATTCGTAGAGAGAAGACAGTCCCTGGAACACCACAAGAAAATGGTGTGTCAGAAAGGATGAACAGAATGATCATGGAGTGTGCAAGGTGTATGAGATTGCATGCAGGGTTGCCCTTATAGTTTTGGGATGATGCTGTAAACACTGCTGTTTATTTAATAAATAGAGGGACTTCAAGCGCTTTAGATGGTGGCATTCCAGAGGAGGCATGGACAGGTAAACAGGTAAAATACTCATTTATGAGAACTTTTGGTTGTGAAGCATTTGTCCATATTGATAAATATGATAGAACAAAACTTGAGGGTAAATCCAAGAAATGTACCTTTATTGGATACGGGGTTGATGATTTTGGTTATCGCTTATGGGATCTTAAAAATCGCAAAATCATTAGGAGTAGAGATGTAGTATTCAATGAAAAAGTCATGTACAAAGATCGGTTGCAGGGAAAGAAAGAAGAAAAGGAAAACACAGAGTACACAATTCTTGATGAAATCAAAGAAAATGAAGTTCCAAAGGCACCAGAAAATTAGAGTAGCAGCAGGTACCTGAAACTCCTGCAAATGTAAGAAAATCTACCA
>LPNX010646758.1:362698-415477 GCA_001517045.1 Pseudotsuga menziesii | reverse complement strand
ACTTCAATTAGAACTATTTTAAGTCTAGTGGCGGTAGAAGATTTGCATCTTGAACAGTTAGATGTAAAAACAGCCTTTCTCCATGGGGATTTGGAGGAAGATATTTATATGCAGCAACCACAAGGGTATGAGGTCAAAGGGAAGGATAATTTGGTTTGCAGGTTGAAGAAGAGCTTGTATGGCCTGAAGCAAGCTCCAAGGCAGTGGTATTTGAAATTTGATAAGTTTATGATAGAACAAGGTTATGATAGATGTCATTATGACCACTGTGTTTATTTCAAGAGGCTAGATAAAGGAAGATATATTATATTGTTATTGTATGTGGATGGCATGCTTGTTGCAGGTTCTAACATGCAGGATATAAATGTGATCAAAATAAAGCCAGCTTAATCATTTGCGATGAAGGATTTGGGTGCCGCAAAGCAAAATTTGATAAGCTTATGACAGAACAGGGTTATAGTAGATGCCATTATGACCCTTGTGTTTATTTCAAGAGGCTAGATAATGGAAGATATATTATATTGTTATTGTATGTGGATGACATGCTTGTTGCAGGGTCTAACATGCAAGATATAAATGTGCTCAAAAGAAAAATATTTAAATAATTTGTGATGAAGGATTTGGGTGCTGCAAAGCAAATCCTTGGTATGAGAATAACAAGAGACAGGAAAAATCGCAAATTGAAGTTGTCTCAAGGTGAGTACATAGAAAAGGTGTTGCAGAGGTTTAGAATGTAGAATGCAAAACCAGTCAGTATAGCTTTGGCCAGCCATTTCAAACTAAGCAAGGATATGTGTCCAGAGACACAGGAAGAGATAGATTACATGTCCAAGATTCCCTATTCATCAACGGTTGGAAGCTTGATATATGCCATGGTGTGCACAAGACCAGATATTTCACATGCAGTGGGAGTTGTGAGCAGGTATATGAATAATCTAGGTAAAGAGCATTGGAAATCAGTACAGTGGGTTCTCAGGTATTTGAGAGGTACCACTTCTCATGCATTATGTTTTGGAGGTTTAGACACTGTTCTACAAGGATATGTTGATGTAGATATGGCTGGTGATAAAGACAGCAGGAGGAGCACCATAGGGTATGTGTTTACTATGGGTGGAACAACAATAAGTTGGATTTCAAAACTACAACAGAAGCAGAGTATGTTGCTACTACAGAGGCTAGTAAGGAGATGATTTGGTTGTAGAGGTTCATGGAAGAATTGGGTAAGAAGCAGGAGAATAGTAGGCTGTACAGTGACATCCAGAGTGTCATTCATCTTACAAAGAACTCAACCTTTCATTCGAGGACTAAACATATACAACTCAAGTACCACTTCATAATATTTGTTCTAGGTGAAGAACTATTAAAACTGGAAAATATACATACTAGCCAAAATCCTATAGACATGTTGACAAAGGGAGTAACCAAAGAGAAACTGAGTTCATGCTCGGTTTCTGTTGGCCTTCAAGCATGAAGGTGAAAATAAGAAATTTGCCAAGTCCAAGGTCCAGAGCATAGTCTAGCAAGTGCAGTAGCGGTGGAGTTGCTGTGATCAGCCTCCAAGTGGGAGATTGTTGGTTGTGGAGCTTGATCTTCTAGATCTAGAGATATTATTTAGTCGTGTTTGTAACCTAGGTGTACTGTACACTCTTTTTACCTACCTTGGGGTTTGGGGAAACGCCCCAAAAAAGGGGGTTCAGGATGTGTGTTGGCCAACAGTTATGCGGACCCATGGTATTGGGTTAACCGTAGTATTTTCCCATGGTATTTTTCCTCTATAAAAGAAAGCATTGTAACACAATTGTATATGGTATTATTGCATTGTAAACAATCTCTGTGATTGTGTGAGAGAGACTGAGAGAGCGTGAAGAGGAAGTGCAGCGGTTTTGCTGTAGGTTGTATCCCTTCATATTTTTGGACTGTAATAAAAGGACTGGCAATTTCTTTGTGGATGTAGCCCATTGTTTGGGTGAACCATGTTATATCTGTGTCTCTCTGTAATGTGTTTAATGTTTTTTGCATCTTGTTTAATGATTTAACTGTATATCTGTTATTGCTCCGTAGTCCTGTTTTCTAACACTCTACCTCTGCTGGGAATTCATGCAGACTCTCCTCTATTCTATATTCTTTATTGTCACCATCTTCTTGGTGGTATCCTTCACACTTCTCTTCCTTCATTGTGCCGATATTCCCATTGACAACTCTGTCAGTAGTTTATCCTTCCTTTCTGCGCCCCCTTTCATGAAGGCCATCGTTTTCCTTCACTTCATCGGTCATCACATCTACTGATCTCATCGTCTCATCGACTCTATGCTCATCTAACCATTTCTCCTATTCATCAATAGTCCTTCCACTCGATTTCTCAGCTGCCTCATTGGCATTCCTCATCCAATGCTTTCTCCTTGACTTCGTCGATCAAGTTGTCAACTAACTTCCATATTTCTTCGACAACCTTTACACATGACTACTTGTATGTCTCATCGGTTCAGTACTCGTTCGAAGACTCCTCAACTTCACCAACATCCCCAAATAACTATTTTTGGTTTTTTTTACCGACTCCTCTTCCACCTCAAGTTTCCATATCTTGACCATTTCTGCAGGTTCCTCTTCCTCAGGCTGGGTCCTTTCTCAGACATATTCCAACATCATTCCCTATTCTGGGAAGCATTAGTCCACTTCCCCTTCCTTTTCCTGTGCGACACCTCCTCCATATTCGACAACTTGTTCTCTCCCTAACATCTCAAGCCATTTCTTGGTCCGCTCACAGATCTCATCGGCCTCCTTGAATGTGAGGATTCTCTTCCCCGTGATCAGGATCCTCATTAACTTATCTTGGCTTGTCAGCCTCTCCAACCCAAATGTTGTCTCCAAGGATTCTAACTTCAACACTATCTCCCTTAGTGAGTTGTATATGTTCTTCAAGGATGTCTCCTCTCTCAACCTTAGCACTCCTGCACCTTTACACTGTGCAGTATTCTTATAGACACCTTGACTAAGTCCCACTTTCCTTTCTTAAATAGTTATCCCCAACTTCTATATTGGAACTACTTCCTTCTTTCTCAACTTTAATTGGGTTTTTCTCCTCTCCAACAGGTACCCACTAAATGGTCCATCACTGGAGTTACCAAATGCTTGCAACCTCAAGCTCGATCATTATCTGACTTTACCCAATGTTCCTATTAAAGTCTCTCATTCTTCACTTCGATCATCTATAAAATCTACCCACAACCGTATTTGTGGAGCTACAACTCTCCTCGACGTTCTCAGGATGCTCTACTCTACGATTGTGTCTATGGACAACTCTACCCCACCTCTTGTGGTATCTATCCTTCTCTTCCAACTCTACCCAATTGCAGCTGGAGCTATTTCTTTACCCAATCGTAACTGGGTTCCTCTTCCAACTGTAGCTGGAAGTCTTCTCTTGTCCAGTCACAACTAAACCTTCTACTTCACTCGACAACTCTACCCAACCGCAGCTAGAGTTGGCTTCCTCCTTCGATCATAACCAAATACTTCATGCATGATACTCTTGCTCTGATACCAACTAATGCAAGCGACCTTAACCACTTTCCTTTTCAGAGTCATGCAACAAAAAATCACACAAACACTATGAAGTTTTCCAAGAATTATGGCTTGTATTAATTTGAAATCAGATTACATGAATCATTACAATCAGGGTGAAGTTCATGTTCATAGGCACATAGCCAAATATCAATTCAAAGGCTGTTGCAACTGTCATTCCTTCTCTTCTAGATCTAGCCACTCTTTTCACTACCTCTAACTTTATTTATACACTTTGTCCACTACCATGTTTTCCCACTATGAAAGCTTCTAGAATCATCTAGCTTCCTAAAAAATATCCATTGTGCGCAGTGCCATCTGGCATCCTCACCTTCTTCCATTCCTATTCCAACTGCCCAAACTGCTTTGTTCTAGGTTTTCTCTTCAGTCGGTTCATGATCGGTACTCATCGTCCCTTATTAGTCACCTACTGTGACATCTTATGCACCTTCGTTCATCCACCCGTTGGTATTCCCTTCAACCAATTTCTCCCGAGCCTTCTATTTAGCCCTCTCCTTTCATTTGTCAGCATTTCGATTGACCGTACTACTCCCTTGCATGGTATTATCATTTTTCATCGGTATTAGTCCGACTCATGTATTCTATCAATCGACTTACTCTTGAATTCTTGCTTTTGGTCTAGTTGGTATCCCCATCGACCTTTTCTGACTTGTTCATTGTCTTGTCGCATACAATCATCCGCTCCTAGTCGAAATCCTTACAACTCACTTTGACCCTTCTTACTCTTCTCGTTCCCCAAGATACCCCTCTACCAGACGAAACTCTAGTATGTTATTTCTCTATGTCAACCTTTCCTCTCATCGACTCTTCACCTTGGTCCATCTTGTTAGCCACTTATTACCATCGCGCTTTCCAGTGGCTGGTCTTTGACTATTTCCATTTTGTCTGCTCGTGTAGGTCCCCATATTTCTACTTCCTGTCCACATCACCAAGTCTTCTCTCTCTCTATCCTTGAATACTTCAATATAGTTGACATAATTCCCCGTAAGTATCATATTGACTCTCCTATCCCTTCAACTAGTTTCTTTCCTTTGGTCGTGACTTGGAATTCCCTTCAAGTTGTATCTTGGTCTGTTGATGATCATCTGGGTCTGCTTATCTTTCCTTCACACAAATGTTATTTGACTTTTCTTTTAAGACTGCAACCACCCATATCAACTTGTCTGGCATCCAACTTAGTCAATTCTTGTCGACCACCATCGTCAACTACTCAGTTCTCTAACTGACTTACTGCTCTGCAACCCGACCTGTTCTTGTCGACCATCTACGTCGACCATTCTACTTGACCCAACCGGATGGGATCACACAATACCCATTTATTCTTCTTGGAAGGTCATCGTCCCCCTTTCAGTTAACCTCCTCGCTGCTAATTCCCCATCGATAGGTCATGGGGTGGATGCCCCTACATCAACTTCAAAAATTATAGCAAGAAGATTTAAAGCAATCTTGGATGCCTTCTTGGAAGTGACTGAAGCTTCGGTAAATAATTGCAAATGCTAAATCTATGATGGAACTACCTAGAGGCTCTTCTAAGGTCCATTTCTTCCATTCTGAACTTCCCCTATGCAACATATTGGAATTCCTTTAAAAATTTAGGCCGCCAAATCTTAGTTGAAGATTTGTTAGAAAAACAGGATTGCAGAGCAATAACAATTAAACAATTTAACAAGAGGCAAATATTAAACACATTATAAGAGAGACACATATATAATGTGGTTCACCCAAGAAGGGATACATCCACACATAAATTTCCAATCCTTTATTATTATACCATCCAACAAAATGAAGGGACAAAACCTACAACAACCCCTCTGCACTTCCTCTTCACTCTCTCACAGTCTCTCTCACACAATCATAGAGATTTTTTTACAATGCTACAATACAATACACAGTAGTATTACAATGTCTTCCTTTTATCAAGGGAATATCATGGGAAAATATCACGGGATTCCCAAATACTTTGGGACCGTAAATCACACATTATCAACCAAGTCATAACTTGGCTCCCAAAATAGTTGCCACCCCCATGGAACCCCTTGACGACTATAGTGGGGGGGAATCACCCTCACACCCCACATTTAGGTGATGGGATCTAAACGCAGCTGAAACAACATCTCTAAATCATGAAGATCAGGCTCCACAACCAACAATATCCCACTTGGAGACTGATCACAACAAATCCATCGTTGCTGCACTTGCTGGACTATGCTCTGAACCTTGGACCTAGAAAATTTATCATCTTCACCTTCATTCCTGAAGGCCAACAAAAACCAAGTAGGAACTCAGTTTCTCTCTAGTTACTACCTTTGTCAACATGTCTGTAGGATTTTGGCTAGTATGTATCTTTTCCAACTATAACAGTTCATGTTCTAGAAAATATATTATGAAATGGTACTTGAGATGTTTATGTTTAGTCTTTGAGTGAAAGGTTGCATTCTTTGCAAGATGAATGACACTCTGGATTTCACTATACAACCTTATATTCTCCTGCTTCTTACACAATTCCTCCATGAACCTCTACAACCAAATAATCTCTTTACTAGCCTTTGTAGCAGCAACATACTCTGCTTCCGTTGTTGAAAGTGCAACAACCTTTTGCAGTTTTGAAATCCAACTTATTGTTGTTCCACCCAAAATAAAGACATAACTTGTGGTGTTCCTCCTGCTTTCTTTATCATAGGTCATATCTGCATCAACATATCCATGTAGAATAGTGTTTGAACCTCCAAAACACAATGCATGAGAAGTGGTACCTCTCAAATACTCGAGAATCCAATGTACTTCCTTCCAATGCTCTTTACCTGGATTGTTCATATACCTACTCACAACTCCCAATGCATGTGCAATATCCAGACTTGTGCAGACCATGGCATACATTAAGCTGCCAACTGCTAATGAATAGGGAACCTTGGACATGTATTCTATCTCTTCATGTGTCTTGGGACACATCTCCTTACTTAGTTTGAAATGGCTGGACAAAGGTGTACTAACTGGTTTTTCATTTTGCATTCTAAACCTCTCCAACACCTTTTCTATGTACTCATATTGAGAGAATGCCAATTTGTGATTTTTCTTGTCTTGTGTTATTCTCATACCAAGGATTTGCTTTGCAACACCCAAATCCTTCATTGCAAATGATTTAGCTAGTTTCCTTTTGAACACATTTATATACTGCATGTTAGACCATGCAACAAGCATGTCATCCACATACGTTAACAAGATAATATATATTCCATTATCTAGCCTCTTGAAATAGACACAATAGTCAGAATGACATTTACTATAACCCTGTTATGTCATAAACTTATCAAATTTTAAATACCACTACCTTGGAGCTTGTTTCAGTCCATACAAGATCTTCTTCAGCTTGCAAACCAAATTCTCCTTCCCTTTGACCTCATACCCATGTGGCTTCTACATATAAATATCTTCCTCAAAATCCCCATGGAGAAAGATTGTTCTTACATCTAACTGTTCAAGATGCAAATATTCTACGACCACTAGACTTAAAATAGTCCTAATTGAAGTCATTTTAACAACATGAGGAAATATTTCATCAAAGTCTATACCTTTCTTTTGTGTAAACCCTTTTACAACAAGTCTAGAATTGTATCGCTTCTTGCCTCCATCTTCTTCCTTCAACATGTAAACCCATTTATTCTACATTGCTCTTTTTCCTGCACACAACTCGACAAAATCCCAAGTCTGGTTTCTTACCATTGCGTCCATCTCCTCATCCATGCATTGCCCCAACTTATTTTTGGTTTCTACTTGCATTGCCTCTTCATAACATTCTGGTTCACTAGAATTAGTGATCAATACATAATATAGTGAAGGAGAGAATCGTTCATGGGGTCTAATTAACTTGGTAGATCTTCTTACATTTGCTGAAGTTTGAGATAATTGCTGCTGCTCTTGATTTTTTGGTGCCTTTGGAACTTCCTTTTCTTTGATTTCGTCAAGCACTGTGTACTCTGTGTTTTCCTTTTCCTCTTTCTTTCCCTGCAACTAATCTTTTTACATAGCATTTTCATTGAATACTACATCTCTACTCCTAATGATTTTGTGATTTTCATAATCCCATAAGCTATAACCAAAATCATCAACCTTGTATCCAATAAAGGTACATTTCTTGGCTTTAGCCTTAAGCTTTGTTCTATTTTCTTTATCAATATGGACAAATGCTTCATAACCAAAAGTTCTCAGAAATGAGTAGTTTATCCTTTTACCTGTCCATGTCTCCTATGGAATTCCACCATCCAAAGCGCTTGAAGGCCCTTTGTTTATTAAATAAACAACAATATCTACGACATCAACCCAAAACTGTAAGGGCAACCCTACATGCAATTAGATATACCTTGCAATCTCCATGATCGTTTTGTTCATCCTTTCTAACGCACCATTTTCTTATGGTGTTCCAGGGGCTGTCTTCTCTTTTCGAATCTCATTGTATGAACAATAACTATCAAACTCCCTGTTCTAGTATTCATCTCCATCATTATATTTGAGACATTTCAACTTTTTTCTTGTCTCATTCTCAACCAAATATTTCCACTTCTGAAACATAGCAAACACATCAGATTTATGTCTAATGCAATAAACCCAAGTTTTTCTAGTTGCATCATCAATAAAAGTAACATAACAACGAGAGCCACTAAGAGATTGTACCAGAGCCGATCCCCATACATATGTATTCACAAGCTCTAACTTTTCACTCTTACTTTGTTTCCCAACACTGAGAAATCTAACTCTCTTATGTTTTCCATAAACATAGTTCTCACAAAATTCTAAACTTACCTACTTCAGATTTGGAAGCAATTTCTTTGAGTGGAGAATTTTGCATCCCCTTCTCACTCATGTGGCCAAGCCTATTATGCCACAACACTGCACTTGTTTTTGTGGAAGCTACACAGATAGAATAATCATTATTATGAGGACATAAATACAACGTACCTATCCTCTCTCCTTTTGCTATTACGAGTGATCTTTTAGTGATCTTCCACCACGTTTTTCCAAACATAGACAAACAACCGCTATCTCCCAACTTCCCTGTTGAGATCATATTTATTTTCATAGCAGGAATATTACTTACATATTTTAGCATCCATTCATTTCCATTATTTAACTTAATCTATGCCTTACCCATTCCAACAATTTTACATGGTTCATCACCCCCACTAAAACATGTCCAAAAGCACCTGGAACATAATCATGAAAGAATTTCCTATGGGGTGTAGCATGACATGAATACCTTGAATCTACTACCCAGTAATAACTAGTATTATCTAATGCAAGAATCAAAACATCTTGTAACACATTGCCTACTACATTTTCTTCATGAGTAGTCTCTTCCTGCCCATCTCCTTTCTTCTTTGGAGCTTTGTAGTATTTCTTCAGATGTCCTTTCTTACCACAGTTTTGACACTCTATCTTTCCAAATATGGACTTATATCTTCCCTTTCTAGACTTTTTACGATTACATGGGCTCCTTCCTCCTTTTTTCTTCCCTTGATCTCCATGGTCAACACATTACCTCATGTCTCACCTGTGTTTTTATTTCGCATTTCCTTGCTTAGAATAACACCAACAACATCATCAAATTTAAGAGTGTTTGAACCAGGGACAGAGTTACTTATATCCATGACCAAGCTATTCCAGCTTTTTGGCAATGAGCACAAGATTAGAAGATCCCTAACCCATCATCAATGTTCACTTTTACAAAAATTAGCTGACTAGTAAGCGTATTAAATTCATTTAAATAGTCAGCAACAGATCCACCTTCTGACATCTTCATCTTAAATGAACGTTTCATTAAAAATACATTGTTGGAAGCCAAGGGTTTTTCATAGAGCTTAGCCAATGCGCTCATCACACCCTTTATTGTCTTTTATTTTGAGATATTGAAATCCACAGATGAATCCAGATATAGTCGTATTGTTCCTAGTGCCTTTCTGTCAAGAACCTCCCATTCTTCATCCTTCATAGTCACTGTCTGTTTTGTTTTTTTGCCCAACGGTAGGTATAGATCCTTCTGGTACATATAGTCCTCCATTTGCATCTTCTATAACTAGTAGTTTTGGCCGTTAAAATTTTTGACCCTAAACTTTCCTTCTTCTTCCATTGCTCCCACTCGAACCAAGAACCCTTATTTCCTACGAGTTTACGAGCCCAATAGACCTTTTGGCTCTGATACCAATTGTTAGAAAAACAAGATCGTAGAGAAATAACAATTAAACAATTAAAACAAGATGCAAATATTAAACACATTACAAGAGAGACATAGATATAACGTGGTCCATCCAATATGGGATACGTCCACACATAAATTGCCATTCTTTTATTATTATACCATCCAACAAAATGAAGGGGTACAACCTATGAAAACACCGCTGCACTTCCTCTTCACACTCTCACGGTCTCTCTCACATAATCATAGAGATTGTTTTACAATGCTATAATACAATACACAATCGTATTACAATTCCTTCTTTTTATAAAGGGAATACCATGAGAAAATACCACGAGTTTCCAAAATACCATGGGCTTATAAATCACCCATTATTGACCAAGTCATGACTTTGAAAATACAACATTTTACAAGACATTTTTTCCTAAATTTTCGCTACAGGGGTGCTTCCCCGAACCCCCACCAGGGGGGGATCCCAAAATAGTCTTCACCCCCCCCTAGACCCCCCTAAGACCTATAGTGCGGGGGGGAGCCCCCCCACACCCCCCTGTCAGGTGATGGGATCCAAACACGACTGAAATAACATCTCTGAATCAAGAAGATCAAGATCCACAACAAACAAGATTTCTACTCCAAAGAATGGCAACAACTAATTCAGAAGTTGAAGAATAGAATTAAATACTGGGCTCTCGTTGTTTAAATCCCACGGGCAGAATGACCCTTCTTAAATATGATTTATCTTCCCTTCCAATTTACCAATGTTCAACCCTTATAGCACCAAAAGGAATCCTCTAGAAAATTAGAATTTTGTGTTAGAAAAATAGGATCGCAGAGCAACACCAATTATACAATTAAATAATTAAACAAGATGCAAATCTTAAATACATTACAAGAGAGACACAGATAAAAAGTGCTTCACCCAATATGGGCTATGTCCACACAGAAATTGCCAGTCCTTTATTATTATACCATCTAGAAAAATGAAGGGATACAACTTACAACAACCCCATTGCACTTCCTCTTCACACAAAATACTACGGGTCACCCAATACCATGGGTCCGCAAATTGTTGGCCAACAAACATCCCAAAATTTTCTTTCGAGGGTGAAGCCCCTGCCCCATCGAGTGATCACTAACCCCCACACCCCCCCAGTTGGGACGAGTGTACAGTAAAAATGAGGTACAGACATAGTTGAACAATAATATCTCTAAATCTGGAAGATCAGGCTCCACATCCAACAATATCCCACTTGGAGATTGGTCACAACAACTCCATTGTTGCTGCACTTGCTGGACTATGATTTGAACCTTGGACTTGGAAAATTTCTCATTTTCACCTTCATGCTTGAAGGCCAACAGAAACCAAGCAAGAACTCAGTTTCTCTCTGGTTACTACCTTTGTCAACATGTCTGCAGGATTCTGGCTAGTATGTATCTTTTCCAACTTTAACAGTTCATCTTCCAGAACAGATCTTATGAAATGGTACTTAAAATGTATATGTTTAGTCTTCGAATGAAAGGTTTATTTCTTTGCAAGATGAATGGCTCTTTTCCTATCACTATATAGCCTGCTATTCTCCTGCTTCTTACCCAATTCCTCCATGAACCAATGTAACCAAATCATCTCTTTACTAGCCTCTGTAACAACAACATACTCTGCTTCCATTGTTGAAAGTGCAACAACCTTTTGCAGTTTCAAAATCCAAATTACTGTTGTTCCACCCACAGTAAAGACATACCTTGTGGTGCTCCTCCTGTTGTCTTTATCACTAGCCATATATGCGTCAACATATCCCTGTAGAACATTGTTTGAACCTCCAAAATATAATGCATGAGAAGTGGTACCTCTCAAATACCTAAGAATCCACTGTACTTCCTTCCAATGCTCTTTAATTGGATTGTTCATATACCTACTCACAACTCCCACTGCATATCCAATATCTGGTCTTGTGCACACCATGGCATACATCAAGCTGCCAACTACTGATGAATAGGGAACCTTGGACATGTATTCTAACTCTTCCTATGTCTTGGGACACATCTCCTTACTTAGTTTGAAATGTCTGGCCAAAGGTGTACTAACTAGTTTTGCATTCTATATTCTAAACCTCTCCAATGCATTTTCTATGTACCCACCTCGAGACAATGTCAATTTGCAATTTTTCTGGTCTCTTGTTATTCTCATACCAAGGATTTGCTTTGCGGCACCCAAATCCTTCATCGCAAATGATTTAGCTAGTTTTATTTTGATCACATTTATATCTTGCATGTTAGATCCTGCAACAAGCATTCCATCCACATACAATAACAATATAATATATCTTCCATTATCTAGCCTCTTGAAATAAACAAAATGGTCAGAATGGCATCTACTATAACCCTGTTCTGTCATAAACTTATCAAATTTTAAATACCACTGCCTTGGAGCTTGCTTCAGGCCATACAAGCTCTTCTTCAACCTCTAAACCAAATTCTCCTTCCCTTTGACCTCATACCCCTGTGGATGCTGCATATAAATCTCTTCCTCCACATCCTTATGGAGAAAGGTGGTTTTTACATCTAACTGTTTAAGATGCAAATCTTCTACCACCACTAAACTTAAAATAGTCCTAATTGAAGTCATTTTAACAACATGAGAAAATATTTCATCAAAGTCTATACCTTTCTTTTGTGCAAACTCGTTTACAACAATTCTAGCCTTGTATTGCTTCTTGCCTCCATCTTCTTCCTTCAACCTGTAAACCCATTTATTTTGTAATGCTTTTTTTCCTGCAAAAACTCATCCAAATCCCATGTGTGGTTTCTTACCAATGAGTCCATCTCCCCATCTGTGCCTTTCCCCCACTTCTTTTTAGTTTATACCTGCATTGCCTCTTCATAACATTCTGGTTTACTAGAATTAGTCATCAATAAATAATACAGTGAAGGAGGGAATCATTTAAGGGGTATACTTAACTTGGTATAATTTCTTACATTGGCAGGAGTTTGAGGTAACTGTTGCTGCTCTTTATTTTTTGGTGCCTTTGGAACTTCATTTTCTTTGATTTCATCAATAACTGTGTACTCTGTGTTTTCCTTTTCCTCTTTCTTTCCCTGCAATTGATCTTGTACATAACATTTTCATTGAATACTACATCTCTACTCCTATTTATTTTGTGATTTTCATAATCCCATAAGAGATAACCAAAATCATCAACCCCGTATCCAAATAAAGGTAAACTTCTTGGATTTATCCTCAAGGTTCATTATATTTTCTTTACCAATATGGACAAATGCTTCACAACCAAAAGTTCTCAGAAATGAGTAGTTCACTTTTTTGTCTATCCATGCCTCCTCTGGAATCCCACCATCCAAAGCACTTGAAGGCCCTTTGTTTATTAAATAAACAACAATATTTATAACATCAGCCCAAAAATGTAAGGGAAACCCTGCATGCAATCACATACACCTTGCATGCTCCATGATTGTTCTGTTCATCCTTTCTGACACACCATTTTCTTGTGGTGTTCTAGGGACTGTCTTCTCTTTGCAAATCCCATTGTATGAACAATAACTATCAAATTGCTTGCTGCAGTATTCACCTCCATTATCAAATCTAAGACATTTTAACCTTTTTCCCATCTCATTCTCAGCCAAAGATTTCCACTTCTTAAAAGTAGCAAACACATCAGATTTCTATCTAATGCAATAAACCCAAGTTTTTCTAGTTGCATCATCAATAAAATTAACATAATAACGAGAGCCACCAATAGATTGTACCTGATTCGATCCCTATACATATGTATGCACAAGCTCTAACTTTTCACTCCTTTTTTGTTTTCCAACCCTGAGAAATCTAACTCTCTTTTGTTTCCATAAACACAGTTTTCACATAATTCCAAACTTGATTTAGATCTGGAAGAAATTTCCTTGAGTGGAGAATATGCATCCCCTTCTCACTCATGTGGCCAAGCCTATGATGCCACAACGCTGCGTCTGTTTCTGTGGAAGCTATAGAGATAGAATAATCAGTATTATGAGGACATAAATACAACATATCTATCCTATCTCCTTTTGTTAGTACTAGTGCTCCTTTAGTGATCTTCCACCAAGTTTTTCCAAATATAGAAAAACAACCACTATATCCCAACTTCCATATTGAGATCATATTTCTTTTAATAGAAGGAATATGCCTTACATATTTTAAAAGCCATTCATTTCCATTATTTAACTTAATATGTACCTTACCCATTCCAACAATTTTACATGGTTCATCATCCTCCAATAAAACATGTCCAAAATCACCTAGAACATAATCATGAAATAACATCCTATGGGGTGTAGCATGACATGAATCCCCTGAATCTACTACTCAGTAACCACTAGTATTATGTAATGCAAGAATGAAAGCATCTTGTAACACATCGCCTGCTACATTTGCTTCATGAGTAGTCTCCTGCTCACCACCCCCTTTCTTCTTTGGAGCTCTGCATTCTTTTTTCATATGTCCTTTCTTACCATAGTTCCAGCACTATATATTTCCAAATATGGACTTGGATATTTCCTTTCTAGACTTGTTGAGATTACCTGGGCTCCTTCCTCTCTCCTTTTGTCTCCCCTTTCTCTCCATGGTCAATGCATTACCTGATGTCTCACCTGTGTTTTTTCTTTGCATTTCCTCGCTAAGAATAACACCAACAACATCATCAAATTTAAGAGTGTTTGAACTAGGGATATAGTTACTGACAACCATGGACAAGCTATTCCAAATTTTTGGCAATGAGCACAAGATTAGAAGAGCCCTAACCTCATCATCAAAGTTCACTTTTACAGAACTTAGCT
Organism: Pseudotsuga menziesii; assembly: GCA_001517045.1. Lineage (NCBI taxonomy): Eukaryota > Viridiplantae > Streptophyta > Pinopsida > Pinales > Pinaceae > Pseudotsuga > Pseudotsuga menziesii. The sequence continues at coordinate 400,890 of LPNX010646758.1, read as the reverse complement.
TGCTAGTAAGCGTATTAAATTCATTTAAATGGTCAGTAATAGATCTACCTTCCGACATCTTCATATTAAATAAAAGCTTCATTAAAAATACCTTGTTGGAATCCGTGGAATTTTCATAGAGCTTAGCCAATGCACTCATTACACCCTATGTTGTCTTTTCTTTTGAGATATTGAAAGCCACCGACGAAGCCATGCACAACCATATTGTTACCAATGCCTTTCCGTCAAGAACCTCCCATTCTTCATCCTTCATAGTTACCTGTTGTTTTGTTTCCCCCCCCAACGTAGGTATACAGCCTTCTAGTATAGATAGCCCTCCATTTGCATCTTCCATAACTGGTAGTTTTGGCTATTAAATTTCTCGACCCTAAACTTTCCTTCTTCTGCCATTGCCTCCAATCGAACCAGGAACCCTTCTTTCCTATGAATTTACCATCCAAATAGACCTTTTGGCTATGATACCAATTGTTGAAAAAATAGGATCACAAAGAAATAACAATTAAACAATTAAACAAGATGCAAATCTTAAACACATACAAGAGAGACACAAATATAACGTGGTTCACCCAAGATGGGCTATGTCCACACATAAATTGCCAGTCGTTTATTATTATACTATCTAGCAAAATGAAGGGATACAACTTGCAGCAACCCTACCACACTTCCTCTTCACACTCTAACAGTCACTCTCACACAATCACAAAGGTTGTTGTACAATGCTACAATACAATACCCAACCATATTACAATTCTTTCCTTTTATAGGGGAATTACCTTTGGAAAATACTACGGGTCACCCAATACCATGGGTCCGCAATATGTTGGCCAATAAACATCCCAAAAATTTCTTTAATGGGCGAATCCCCTTAACTCCATTTCTCAAGAGCGTTGCCCCCTAATCCTCGCTAGGGCCCCGTTGGCCCATGGCCCCCCCAGTTGGGGCGAGTGTACAATAAAAAAAAGGTACAAACATAGCTGAACAATAATAGCTCTAAATCTGGAATATCAGGCTGCGCAACCAACATGTTGCTCCATAATTTTCTTTGAGAGGGGGGGAATTCGACTCTGAAAAGTTCCACCTAATAAATTGGAATATTGTAAGGGCCTCAAAGAGAATCAATGGTTATAGGGGAATTACCATTGGAAAATACTACGGGTCACCCAATACCATGGGTCCGCACTCTGTTGGCCAATAAACATCCCAAAAATTTCTTTAAGGGGCGAAGCCCCTGAACTCCCTTTCTCAAGAGCGTTGCCCCCTAATTCTTGCCAGGGCCCCGTTGGCCCCTGGCCCCCCTAGTTGGGATGAGTGTACAGTAAAAAAAGGCACAAACATAGCTGAACAATAATATCTCTAAATTTGGAATATTAGGCTGCACAACCAACATGTTGCTCTGAAAGTTTCTTTGAGAGGGGGGGAATCCGACTCTAGAAAGTTCCACCTAATAAATTGGAATATTGTAAGAGCCCTAAAGAAAACCAGTGGTTTAGGAATTTGTGACCCCCTTCTCTTCAATATGGGTCTAGGAGAAAAAATCCTATGGAGATCTATAAGTGAAGGGGATGAATGGTGGAAACATTCCTTCTAAAAGAAATCTATACTCCTTGAACCCCCATCAAGTAGAGCTTGCGAATTTGAATTGAAAAAGGGTTAAGTATATGGCATCTGTGTAAGGCCTCAACTCATTTAATTGTGGAAAACTTAAGTTGGGACCCTAGAAATAAAAAAGAAATCAATATATGGAAAGATAAATTTGCTACCGACTTCACCCACAAGATCAAGGAGTAGCTAGCTTATCTAAAGCTCTAGTTTTAATTCAAAGTTTATCTGTCTCTCTCTTTGACATTTCGCTTTGAGACAATGAAAGTGGGAACTAGTTAAATTGGAAATTGGTTAATTTTCCTCCCCATATTCAAAAGCAATCATCCCTATTCCTCTCATCCGTAAAAGTAGTGGCTCCTGTAAATGCTCAAGCTCTAGATTTAAGGGCTTGGAATTGGAATCCTGGAGGATACACAATAAAAACAGGCTATGAAAAGCTCCTCTATGCTCATCCCCTTCCACCTCCTTCCCCAATTTGGAGAGATATTTGGTATCCAAACGACCACCCGAAGGTAAAGTTTTTTTGTCGGGATTTAATTCATGGCAAAATTCTAACGACGAAAAATTTCCAAAAGAAAATCATTTAAGGACCCTCACGTTGTTTTCTTTGTAAGTCCTTAGTTGAAAACATCTGACATATTTTCTTCGAATGTAATTTTACTTCATCAGTCTTGAGGATGGCTCTTGTAGGTTTATGTGAAATGTAGTCTCTTGCTTAAAGTTGGAGATCCATGTTCTCTTTTAAAACTCTCCCCTCTCTGTGCTCCCTTCAGTCCAATTCTTTCTAAAGAACTCTTTGATCCTTTCCCAAATATATATATTGGAAAAATTGTCTCACACAAAATAGATCCATTTTCAAAGAGTAGTTGTACACCCCCTTCTTTGCATTACAATCAACGAAGACTCTTCTCTTTGAAGTTCTCTCCAAGCAAGGAGTCACCTTTCCAGAAGTAAACCCTCTCATAGACTTGCAATCATCTTGGATTTCAGGAATAAAATGCCGTCCTAGAAAAGTTCTGGTTTTTTAACCAAAATGTAGAGATCAATGAAAAATATAAAAGGATCCTCATGAATTACAGGAATGGACACAACAACAACATCTTCCAATCCTCTTCTTTGATGAAGCCTCGAAGGAAAATCCTAGGGAAGTTGGTGCGAGTGGAGTTATTTTCTTTCTTGATGTATCTGAGGAATTTTTCTCATGGGGCCTAAGATGTGCGATGAACAATAAAGCAGAGCAATGGGCTCTTTGACAAGGACTCTCCTTAATAAAATTTAAAGATCAAAACTCAGCCATTATGGTAGGCGATTTCAAGCTTACCATTTATGCTCTTCTTTCATTACAAAAGGAAATTACTCTAATAAAATGTGATCTTCTTGGAAAAAATTATAGATTGACTCTCTAGTTTAATTCATTAATCCCAAATCATGTGCTACATGAATTAAACATGGAAGCCGATAGACATGCCAATCAAGGAGTAATCCTTGGATTTGGCATGCTGATTGTCTAAGAAGGGGCCCCATCCTTTTGTTTTCCTCCATGAAAATATCCTTCACAAATTTTTGGAAGGCTTAGTCTGGTCCTAAGGTAGATGTTCTAATTATTATTTTGAAGTTCAGGGGGGGGGCATGTTCCATATCCATTTGGAATTTTGGTAAGGGTGACCGCATCTCCTTTGCGTCGAATGGAAGGTCTCTTGTGGGATAGGAATTCACAGAGGTGGTTGATCTACATCTTGGAGCATGAAAATAGGAAGCTGAGCAAATGATCATGCTTAATGTTGATTTTAAAATGATCCCTGACCAACGGGATCCTCAAAACATAAAAGGATCTCATTATCCCTTCCTCGGACTAGAAAGAAGCAGTTCACAAGAGTCTTCTCTCTATCATCTATATAATTGTTGTTATTTAATTGTGTCTTACTATGCCAACAATTATGTCAATTATATAGTCACAGGTGGTAGCTTCTTAGGAGCAATTTTTTAAAGTTAAATCCATTTTTTTCTTTGGAAATAGTTTTGGGAAGCCCATAATTGAGAGAATATTTGTATCAACCTCATAAGAAGAAGATCTCTCTCTCATTTTCCTTTTTTTATTATAAAAATATCGTTTATTGTTAAAAAAAAATTCAAAATTACATTAAGGATTATTTGTGAAGTTGTAACCAAAACACTTGGCATGCTATTTTATTTCCTTTTATTTACATAGAAATGGTGTATGTTTATGGATGATTTATAAGTAGACAACTTGTAAACTCTATATTTTTGGATATTTTTTACCAACTTATCAATAACCTTATCGAGTATCATATACTTATATGTTTATCCTTGTACATAGTAGGTAACTTTATTGCAACTTTAATTTTTTTTAAATATTTTTGGGATAAAATGAAAGGCCAATAATGTATATAGTTGATCATTTGGTTCTTATTGCAATGTAATACTATAAAACTATGTACATGGCGATTTGATAAGTCAACTACTCCTATAACAGTTTGGTTGTCGATAAGACTAGCTTGAGGACCATGGAAACCAGGTCGAAGAAGGAAGGAGTGGGATGTTGATGGAACAAGAAACATGGTACCATTTATCAAATCCATGTGAATGTATACAAATTTTTTCCACACTTATTCAAGGGAAGCCACATGCAATCATAATTGATTCAATTAGGCAATGGGGTATTCATTTGGTGCATGGGAGAATTTAGTTGCAAGTTCAAAATAGGGTAATACTTCGTTTGGTGTTGGGATAGGTGGGATAGTTTATGAGCATTTATGATTCCATTAGAGTCAAGGCTGGGATAAAGGATCTACTCTAATCACTCCATGCCTGATCATTAAGGGTGGGTACAAAGTTTAGTCACACCACCTATGGAATAGTTTAACCCTTGTTATGGTTCTCCTTGGGAAGTGGAGAGCCCATAATTTCCAATTGGTTTGGTTTCTATTCAATTAGATTTTGTGCAGAGGAGGGGTTTACTATAAAAGGATGGGAGTATGGAAAACTCGATAGTTTTTCCTCATTCGTTGTATTATTCCAGTTTGGAAGGTGTCAACATGCTAGGGAGTAAGACTTGAGGAGACTTATGCCATATCTCTTTTGGTCTAGTGGACAATCAAGTAGTTTTGGATCAGAGAGAAAGTTTGGTGAGGGGGTTAGATGGGAGTAGAGGGAAGTCTGTCAGGATTGGTTATGTGGTAGTTGAATAATCTCTTCCAAGCATAGAGAGAAAGGTGAGTGGAACATAGGATGTAAACATACCTATATTACTTTAGGAGAAGAGGGTTAAACAAAGGAAAAGTGCGTCAAACAAAAAAATTGATATGTAAAACTAGTACTAGGGGAATATATACAGATGAATGAGGTGGTAAACTTAACCTTCAAAGCCTTATTAGGGAGGTTTCTTGGGAGGAGAATGGGTGAGAATATTTTGAAGGTTCGGTTGGAGGCTCAATGAGAACTCTTATTGTTGTACATTCAAAGGTTTTTGTGTTGGTTTGTGGTTGGATGGGGTTTATACTTATGTCGAAGGAGGATGCTAAAAGATAAAGGAGTGTTGTTGGAAATGGGGATCGACCATATTGCGCTCAAAAGCATGGATCCATTTCTTTCATCCTAGGTATAAAAAATTCCTATCACTTTGGTATGGGTGAAATTACTAGGACTCTTGGTGTAGTTTTGGTCCCCGGAAGTGTTTGAGGAGATAGGTAATTCTTTAGAGGTTTTTATGGAAGTAGATATGAGATATGAGAATTTGAGCATTATGACAATTGTTAGAATTCTGGTAGGATTGGACTTGAAGGAAGGTTTGGCCATGCATATTCATTTTCAAAAGGAATCCTTTACAATAGTTCAAGGACTTGGTTATTGTGGGGTTCCTTTCAAGTGTGAAATATGCCACTAATATGGTCATATGGTAAGGGAATGCAAATTACCTATTTCAAAAAATACAAGGAGGGAGGCATGCCTTGAGAAATTAGAGAGGGAAAATGTTTTAGACACAAACATAGATGTTGAAGGGGTTCAAAAATATGGAGTGGAGATGGGTCTAGAGGATGAAATTCTCCCTAGTCAAATTATTAATATCGATGAAGATCCAAAGGATAAGTTTAGTTGATTTTTGTGAAGGGGGCGATATTATTATAAATGACTTGGTAGAAGACCCATAAAGAATGGGAAATTAGGCTCCAAAAGTACCTGTGATGGAAAAGAGGTTGGAGGTGGCAATTGATCAACATGGGGGACATTTTTTATTGAACGAGAAAACAAAAGGTATGTTAATTCATAAACTAGCTCCATAAAGATAGTTTTCTCCATTTTTGAGAGGTTTTACTCCTATTTTGGATATTGAATGCACCCCATCATTGAATTTGTAACTGATGTAAAATAGTTTTATGGATGGATTAGGATATACCAATAATATTATAAAGGGTTTGGGGAGATGTGTGGGTATTGAGAATCCATCATTAGTTATCAATGATGTTGCGGGTAATCCCTTGACTTTTGAATCTAAGATAGAAGAGCATAAGGGATTTGATGGTGTGCACTATACAGGATATTGGAAAGAAAGGTTAAGATTATATGAATAAGAAAACAAAGGGGGTTTATATAGTTCTAAGATTAAATTGTTTGAGGGAGGGGGGCATGGTAGAAAATACCATATTGTGATAACTAAAGGAAATGCATTTCTTAAGAGATAGTATGGTAAACAACATACAAGGAAAAGGCCCTTTTGCAGAGGTTATAGCGGATGCACTCTAAAGATATCCCAAATATCCATTTATACAAGAGGTGACTAGTAGAGGGAAGAGGTTTTAGTGGATGTTATTTTCGTTGTGTTTCTACAAATAAAATGCATTGATGTATACAATGCAATAACACATCGATGCTGTTGTTAGCACGATTTCTGGGATAACTATTTAGTGAAGGGTTTGGCCATCAAAAAGAGAAATATGATCATAAATTTTTATATCATCTCACTCTTAAGATCATTGATAAAGTTTTGTAGGTGTTGGAAGGGGGATTTCCAGAGTAAGAATGCAACAAACTGGAAGGAATTATGATTTTTGACCTTGGAATGTTCATGATTGAGGAAATATTCCCTTAGGAGTAATTGTTGATAGGAAATGGACGGTTGGGATGCTCAGCGTAGGAAATCAACAGCTAAAATTGATTTCCACCCAAGGAAAATCAGGAGCGAAAGTACAGAAGAGGTAAAACTTGGTTATAAAAAATGGAAAACCTGACTTCCAGATTCCACAATCCGGGCGGAAATCGGAAAGAGGAAACACAAAGTTTCTGGGTATGAAAGGTTGTTCTTTCACCTTCCGTTTTCTGCCAGATCCAACAGTCCAGAAAGCTTCCACCCATATCAATGGTGCGGAAAGGCACAAATGGAGGAAGCGAAAATCTGGGAGTGGAAAGATAAAAATAAAACTTCGTAGAAAGTTCAATTGTGATTTCTGCCTTTCATGATCCACCAGATCTATGGCTCAGATCGCTTCTGCCAATGATCGACGGTCTGGAAGAGAGCAGAGGGGTGGAGATCGGAAGTAAAAAAACTTAAGAATTCACCCATAAAAAGCTGATCTTCCGCTTTTTGCGATCCACCACATCCAACGATTAGGAAATCCCCCATGTAGATCAACAGTGCGAAATGGCACAAAAGGTGGAAATTAGAAAGTGCAAAAGTCAAAGAATTTGATCACGTAAAGTTGAAATTTTGGGTTGCATTTTCTACTAGATCAGTGGCTCAGAACGTTTTCGCCCATATCAACGATGCTGAAAGAATCAGTAGGGCGGAGATTGGAAATAGGGAAACCAAAGAATTGGTCATGAAATGTGGATTTTCTGCTTTCCTCTTTCTGTAGTCTGTTTTACAGATTCAACTAAAAGGAGGAAGCAAAAAGGCAGAGGCGAAAAAGTAAAGTTTAGTTGAAGAAAAAGTCGAAGTCCCGCATTTCGATTTCTGCCTCCCAAACCTTCGATCTCATATCAACGGTCTAAAAACCGTCCACATCCAGATTGACAGTCCAGATTGATCTCGAAGGTAAAGGTAAATTTGAAGTCTGAAAGTCGAAAAAGACAAGAGTTTGAAGAGATTTTAGGTTCTCCACAGACCTTAGATCAATGACTACAAATAGATTTGATACAGATCGACGGTGCGGAAAAAAAAGGGGCGGAAAGGATGATGCGAAGGCAGGGAAATGAAAAATTAAACCTTGGAAAGGCCATCAGCTCGTCTTCCACATTCCACAGACCATAGATCGACGATGCATAATGAATCTCGAGAGAAGATATATGGTCCAAAATGATTTTCACAAGAAAATTACAGAGGAGGAAAAAAGTTGTAGGCCATGGCGAAAACCCTCGAACTGGTCGTTTTTAGCATCCCTGTTGACAAAAATCCTCAACTGATCCATCATGGGTGTTCCCGCGTGCTTGTTTGTTGGGTTTACGATCATGGCGGATCTGCCTGATCATCATTTTGTTAAGACTCAACATCATTGCTGTAATTGTTTTTGGCCCTGTTTCGAGGTTGGTATCAAGGGCCTACGATACTATAAATATACACTTGATAGAGGAAGACAGGGTTGGAACCTGTGATAATTTTGTGTTATGATTTATTGAGATATTTTTCTAATAAATTTTGCAGAACCAAATGCTTTTTGTTGTTGCAAATATTCCCGAGTGATTTGTAGTTACAGTCTGTTACTTTCTTTCCTCTGTGCATGTCTCCTTGTTAATCTTGCCATTATGTGTTCTTCATGCCTGGAATAAGTGTATAATAGTTCATAATTCATCTTGTATGTTCTAGCTATAGTTTTCAGGTATCCACCAAAATCTTTCCCTACAAAATTGATGTAGAATTCATCCTTAGATGCTCTGTGTTGACGGACTATTCTTATTCTATCTTTATCACTATACAAACAACTATTTGAATATAACCGAGTGCTACCTTGCCTCTGTGGATCTTCACCTTCAAACTGTTCTATAATTCATTTACATTTATGACTCCATAGACTAATTTATGCTTGCCCTATTTAAACCACAAACTCAATATGAATTTGTTTTATCTTTAAATCTAGCTTCGATAAATATCCCGTGAGAGATTCGTCTCTGGAAAGGAAGAAGCCAACTCTCCTTTCCTAAAGTGGTTCTGCTATTACCTTGGGGCTTACCCTCTGCAACCTAGGTTGTAATTCTGAGTGATAACAAACTGGCACCGTTGCTGAGGAATGAAAGTGCAAATCATCCCTGGGAAAAATGACAAAGATTCTAAAGAGAAAGGGTTTTTGTGGGAAAACATAGACTCCTGCATTTGAAAAAGGTTGTATCATTTTCCCTTGCGACTCCACTGAAATATTCTGGAAGGTGACTCCAATGGGGATACCGATGGCCATAAGGACCGATATGGGGAAGAGGTTTCAAATCTTCCCTAAATATGAACAACATATTTTTATATCTAACTGTTGATGGTGAACAATGGTCAGACATCAAGAAGGTCGAACCTCTTTCACCTAGCGAATCCACATTGTTTTGAGCAAGATTTCCAAGTGCATCCTGGCTCCCAGGAGGTCACATACACGAGGTGAACCTAACAATGAAACATTACTAAGTGTATATTATCCTAGTAAATTGCTTAGACATAATGAAAAAGACCAGCTAGATATTCCTCGATTTGGAAACTCATATTCTCAAGAATCTCAAAGTTTTCAAGATCTTGGGTAGGAAATAAACTTTCAGAGGTCCTTAGTGAAATATAGATCTAGGTCTGATTTGAAGAAGTCCGATATTACCTCCCATAGGTTAGAATCCTACCTGCTTGATTCTCTTTGGTGCAACCTTCATAACCCTGTGGAATCTGAAGAAAGAAACCCCATGGTTCAAAGTTTCCAGCCTTATATCCTACTAGTTATTCAAACTCCTCCAACCTTTCAAGATCCTCCTCCTGTTCCAAATCTGCCTAGTTAGACGGCTGCTAGATTTTCTCCATTGACCTTACCTATTGTGTTGCATGAATTTCCCCAAGATTATGCCCAGAGAATTCCATTCTATGATGGGGAAGGAAATTTCACAGCCAGACAACATGTTGATAGGTTTCAAGATTTTGTAGATCCAGAGTTGGTTGATTATGGAGATGTTAATATGAGACTATTTGCACAAAGCCTGTCTGGGGAAGCCACGAAATTCTTTAGAGACTTTCCTGCTGGATCGCTTTTGACATTTGAAGCTTTCCAGAGTGCATTTTTAGAAAAATGGGATGATAAGAAAAGTCCTTTGCAGGTGATTTCTTAGTATAACAGTCTAAAGAAGAGAGGTTTTGAATTTGTTCATGAATTTTCTAGTAGATTTATGAAGGTGTATAACTCTATCCATGTTGATATCAAACCGTTGGTAGGTGCAGCAAAACTCCACTATGTTGATGCTTTTGACAATGACTTTGCTCTGTTGTTGAGAGAGAGAAAATCATCAAGTCTTCTTGCCATGTTTCAATATGCTTCAGAAGTAGAAAGATAATATGATGGCAAGTGGAAAGATAATGTAGAAAGTATAAACAAGGAGAGCTAAGGAAGAAGATGGTCCTTCTACTTCTGCTTCTTCTTCTGATGGTGTGAAGTTTGAAATGATGACGAGAAAAATGGAGAAGTTAATGGATAGGGTGACTGTAGAAAATAAACCATTGAACAGAGAGAAAAATGAACCTCATATTAGAAATCCAAACTTTAGAAGGAAAAATCCTCTCCCATCTCCTCAAATCAGATAGAGAAATATAAGGAATACTAGAAACCCAAATGATTAGCAAATAAGGCCACCTTTTCTTGAAAACTATGTTGTAGATGAAGATGGGGCTAAATCTGTAGAGGGTCATATTCACCATTTTGGTGACTAGGATTCTGAGATATAATTCACCAAGGAAGAGGCAGAATAATACCAAAGAGGGTATTTGCGGGCTATAGGTGATATCCAAAGAAAGATGAAATTGAGAGATAGAGATGTTATTATGAATGAAGAAAGGTTTGATCAAAATAAATATTCTAGTAGCCAACAGAATACATGAAAGGAAAAAGAAAGACAAACCAATTTCCATGATATGCAAGGAAACTCCCAGCAGTTGGTAATGTCTTCCTTGATTGAGGATGACATAAGCCAAAGCTCTGTCTCAACCAGTCATGTCTCTTTTCTTGAAGCCGATGATACTTTGCAGCACTCTTGTTTATCTTTGTATGAACAAGAGATAAGTTGGTATTGTAAATCAAATCCTCCCTCATATCTTTCAACTCCTAATATCTTTCCACATAAGGAGATTTCCCATGTCCAATAAGAAAATACCCTTTTGCAGCAACAATTTTTTCAAAGTTATAATGTTTCTGTGGATGATTGTATAGAAAATTATAAATTTGGAAAATGGCAGCCTGATAATCCCTCCACAGGTTCTGGAATTTCAAGTAATGAGGAATCAAACCTTGAATCAAAATTAGAAGAAAGGTATGAAAGTTCAGACTCTGTTGATGAAGAAAATTCCATTGCAATCCAAGGTCAAAGAGATGAAAATAGAGAAGATGGTGAGAGTACTAGAAGTGATAGTTTTCCTTTGTGTTTTTCTTCATTTGAATTGCAGAGACACATGATTAAAATCTCTAAACAGAAACATGAGTTTAAAATATTGGAAAATTTCATGAACTGTTTAGAGGTGGAAGATGAGCAAGAGGATCAATCACACAATCAATCTCAGCATGTGGAAAAACTATCAATTTATGATGAAGAGTTGGCCTGCAAATAAGGAGATGAGGACTCTAAATGGAATGCCTCCTTGAACCTTTCAAATTTAGGAATTTCATCTCAAGAAAGAGAATTTTGTTCATTTGATTTTATTGAAGAAAATAATGATATTTCCTTTGAGACATCTGGAAGAAATCAAAATTTAAAATTTGATATTTCAAATGAAGTATTTGATGTCTCATTTGAAAACGATCATGATAATTCCTTTCAAGGTTCTTTTGAAAAGCAATCTGACAATGTACAGGTGGAGTTAGAGTTTGAGCAACCTTATTGGGGTAAGAAAATGATAAAAAGATTTGAAAGATATCATGTTTTTTATGACCCTGTAGCAAAATATATGGATAGACTTTAAAGCCAGGATAATGAGTTATGTGTTTGCAATAATGAAATGGATCACCTAGAAGAAGCTGAAGATCCTGAAGGGAATATCTCTTCTTGTTTTTCAAATCCAGAAGGTCAAGAAGAGTATATTTCATTTGTTTCTCTTGAAGAAGAAGGGGATTCCAAATGGGACACTTCTTTATGTTTTCTTAATTCAGAAATTAATTTGCCTGATTCTATTGAAGAACACAATCCTATTCTCTTTGAAACACTTATAAGGAATCGGGTTTTAAATTCAGAGGTTTTAGAAGAAGAAGTTGATGTTTCATTTACAAATTGTCAAGAGCATTCCTTGCATGGTTTTCTTGAAGAACATTTTTTCTATGGCATGCAAATGATAGAGAAAGTTGAAGACTGCCATGGATTTTGTGATCCATTAGATGGCTATGTGGAGAAGCTTTGCAGGGGAATGGTTGGTTATGGGAGTACAGTAAAGATCAGATCTGTCATCATAACGTGTTGCCATTAAGTTCTTCCTTTCTGTTTTTGACTAAGCCTGATCATGGCAAATAAATAACAGAAATATTTGAAGGTTATCATGATCCAGTGGATGTTTATATGGAGGAGCTTTGCAGTAGAAGTAGTTGGTTATGTGTGTATAGTAAAAAACATGCTTTCTGCCATAACCTTTTACCATTATGTCCTTCAGTTCTGTTTTTGATCAAGCATGAGGAAAAATGTTGTTTATGGGACCATTTGCTTGATTGGCTTCACTGGAAGTCAAAGATTACTTGACTGGGCATTGGTTCTTAGTAAGTAGGGTAGGTGAGTAGATGTGAATAAGCTCGACATAGAGAGCATTTATTTCAGCAGTTTTCATTTTCATTTCAATTTTTCAGTTTTGTTCCAACATTAGTTTAGTTTTGGTTTTTAGAGTATGTTGGGGATTTCAAAATTTTTTGGGAGCCGCCCAATAGAATCTTTGGCACATCGTCTATGGGGTTATTTGGTACCTCGCAGGGAGTATAGCATCCCGAGTTGGAGCCATTTGTTACCACCATTTTTGGGCTAACTATTTAGTGAAGGGTTTGGCCATCAAAATGAGAAATAGGGTTGTAAATTTTTATATCATCTGACCCTTAAGATCGTTGATGAATTTATGCAGGTGTTGGAAGGGGGATTTCCAGAGTAAGAATGCAAAAAACTAGAAGGAATTATGATTTTTGACCTTGAAATGTTCATGAATGAGGAAATCCACCCTTAGGAGAAATTGTTGACAGGAAATGGACGGTTGAGATGCTTAGCGCAGGAAATCAAAGGCTAAAATTCATTTCCGCCCAAGGAAAGTTGGGAGCTAAAGTGCGTAAGAGGTAAAACTTGGTTATAAAAAATGGAAAACACGACTTCTTCCTTTTGGAATCCGGGCCGAAATCAGAGAGAGGAAACACAAATTTTCAGGGTATAAAAGGTTGATCTTTTGCCTTCCGTTTTCTGCCAGATCCAACGGTCCGAAAATCGTTCGTCCAGATCAACGGTGTGGAAAGGCGCTGTTGGGTCACAAAAGTACCATATTTTATTTATCTTTCATATACCATTTGTCACCTTTTTCGTATTTTATCCCTCCATAAAACCATTAATATCCACCACTTTCATAATACATATGGGTTTATATTACCAGTTTCCAAATTATTTGTTTTAAGTATTTTTAAGAGAATTCTTGATTAAATATTATAAATTAATATATTTTTCATATATATCTCAAATATTTGTGTGAGCTTTGTAATGTAGGGATATTTGAAGCTTTCAACCAAGGAATATTCAAAAGCTTCCTGAATGTTTTCTCCATCTTTTCAAGATTTGAAAAAAATAATTCAAGCTAATTTCAAGGAGAGGATTATGGAGATGTGGAGAGAATATCTCATCTCATATTTGTTGGAGAATTTAAAGGGATAAGTTGAGAGAAAAGTGGGTATGTTGGAGAATTTGGAGGGATAAGTTGAGAAGAAAGTGGATTGTAATTATGATTAGTTATCTTGAATTCATGTATAAATATGATGGCTCTCTCCTCATTTTGTTAGAGGCCTCTCTAGTGGTGTGGAAGTAGAGAATAGTTTATGTTTTTTGAGAGTTAGTCATAGAGTGGATTTTGATTGTTATGTAATGGAGGTGATGCTTAATGCAAATCCTTTTATTCTCTTATGTTAATTTGAGTTTCTTTCTTATGAATTGTTAGTATAGAATTTCAGTGATTTCTTTCTTATGAATTGATAGTATAGATTTGTCGTGAGCTCACATATTTAATTTCAGTCTTTCTTTACCAAGCTAATTTATGCAATTTCATGCTTTATAAGATTGAATTTATTTTCATACAATTTCCTGTTGTCATAAACTAGATTCAATTTCAGTTGTAGAATAGGTTAGTATCACTTTGATCTTGCATATATGTTGCTTGCGCTTCTAAGTTTACGATCTATCTGGGTTGACAATTAAATCGTTGGATATATGTTATAAATTGTTTAATATTTTTCACCAACATTTTGGCGCCGTTGCTGGGAGGTGCTAAAAGGGATCAGAGTTTAGATAGATAAATATATTACTTTTACATTACACAATAAGGGGGAGGGGAGAACGGTAAGACGAGAGGTAAGAACCTGCGCATCCACTTTAGTGGGGTGCCCTAAAGCCTTACTGTTCCTTTGTTTTTGCAAGTGTGTTTATTTTTCTGCAGAGTGTTTTCTTTTTCTGCAAGAGTGTTCTCTTATTTTCTACAAATGCGAGTTTGTTTTTACGCAAATTTTCCCTTTTCATTTTTGTCGTGTAAAGTTTGGATTACTTTCATTTTTGGGCTAGCCTTTATTTCATACTAACTTGCTTTTAACCTTGTATCTGTTCAATTTTTGTTTTGTACAGATTTTTGTGCACTTTTTATTTCTGTTTTTGCACTCGTTTTGTACTAACCCATTTCGTACTGTTTTTGCATTTGTAATGTACTCGTTTTTCATTTTTATTTCTCTTTTTAGCATTTGATTTGATTTCAGTAAAATGATTTTAGGATGAGCATAAGCCTAGAGCGGCTCACTCAGATCCTAGCAAAAACCGAGATTTCCTCTTCTCAAGAAGAGGAGATCTTGACAGCAATCAAGGATGAAATCACTCTTCCTGAAGCAAACAAGGAAGAATCGACATTTGAAGAATAATGCATATTAGATGAAGAACACCTGTTCAAATTGGAGATTGAAGAGGATGAAGAAGGGATCTCGGGTGATCATCATGCAAATGAAAGCTACATTGAACAATGGTTCCAAGTAAGTATTAGGATAGATCGATTTTGTTTTCGCTTCTATTTTATTAATTCACATTTTCAACATTTAATTTTTCATATTATTGTATATTCTAGATTTAGTTTTATAGAATTAAAAGATAATCTTGGTTTACTTTTGTTAGATAGATGGTTACATTGGAAATTTCATTTTATGTAAATAATCTTTACTTTTTAATTAAAGTAAAGTAGGTAGGTTTTATTTTCAATTTAAAATTAGCATGTAGGATGCTTTAATGTTTTTATTTGATCAAATTTTTATTTCTAATAGTCTTAATTACTATTGTTTTTAATTTTGTTAGGAATTAAAAAAATAGTTTTAATCTTTTAAATCTAATTTTTTTTGTTGATCTCTTTTCATTTTCATTTAAGAAATTTTCTAGTCATGCGAGGAATAAAAAAATGTATTAGGAATTAAGTTTCTTCTAAATCTATGAACAATTAGAAAATAAAATAAATAAATTAATAAACAAATAAAAAAACATTAAACAAACAAATATATATACTAGTATTTTTTTCTTTCTATATAGTTTTTAGTTTTAGTTTTAGTATAAAGTTTTTAAAAAAAACTAAAAAACTAAATCTAAATAAAATAAAAGTTTTACCGTTTGACCAACATTTTTTAAATTTTTTTAGGAATAAAAAAATCTAGTTTGCATCTAGGAATAATTTAAAATATGATTAAAAACAAAATTTAAAATAAAAAATAAAAAATATATGTCATGTTTCTTTATTAGTTTTCTAGTTTTAATTTTAATAAAATAATATATATATTATTAAATTTAAACAGTAAACATTTTAAAATCAAACATTAAATATTAAACATTAAAAAAGATAAAAACTATATATATATATATATATATAATAAAAAATTTAAAAAAAATTTCTTTTTTCCCCTTTCTATTCATGTTTCGACCCATCTCCTTCCGGACAAACCTACAAACATAGAATAGAAAAATATATTAAAAATAAAAACAAAACATGAAACAGATCTTTGGTAGCCCACGCAGAACCTGCAATAAACAAACAAATAAAATCAGGAACAACAAAATACATAAAAATTATCAAATAACATGGATAAGTAATTGTTTACTGGATATAGATTGAGTTGCAAGTCCGTCTCCCACACACAGAGATCCAAAAAAAACTCTGAAGGAGTTGGTCGAATGGTGACGATATTCAAATGTAGGCAGATATCCCTAAATGGAATGCCTTGTGGCAATGGGTCGCCGTCTTACGATCTGCACTTAAAGCTCCCCTCTAATCCTCTTGGCTGTATCTATGCTGATAATATTTCAGTGTCCCCATTGCATTCATATAGTGGTGGAACGAGACTGAAGTTATCAAACCTTGAAATATATTAAAAAGAACCACTAACAAAATAGGCAACATGGGAATGAAGCCAATATCGATGCATGAAACCAATCTCTGCCTATAACAAAGGAATAAATATTTTGTGCCTGTCTTCTCGTCGAGATCTTCTCCACCGATCTAGTTTCATAGAGCAGGTGTAATGCCTCCCTGCGTTAACATCGAAAGTCAGGATCCCACACGGTTTTGCTGCCAACCGAATTTGTAACGTATTCATAAATTTAATATATTTCCTCTGCCCACAGTTGATTGGTGCATCATCTACACCAACGGTAGGAGGGAAATCCCATATAATCCTGCTAGCCTTACATCTAAGTTTGTTTTGGAAAATGAATATATCAAGTGTGATTGTAGGAAACTGAATGATTTAATTCTCCGCCAGATTGAGCACAATCTCTCCAATGAAATCCGTGGCCCAGATAATGATCAACTATTTAGGATGGATGATTATAATGACAATCCGAGCATCTCGTCTTCTAGTTAGTGTTTTTCCACTCCATCCTCCTGTAACCATGTAGTCATGACGACATTAGAACGATTCACCATAAGTATGGATTTGCGTGGTGGATCTGGGTTGATGCTGTTGTTAACACCTACCTTCATTATCTACACCTCTGTTAAAATATCTTTCCTCTATTACTTACGAGGCATATTTGTGTCATTCGCGGCATTGATGTTCAACCGTGTGAGAATATATGAACTTCAAGATTACACGCCTTCGATAGTAACTCCTGGTAAGTAAAACTGTAATCACTGTCTATGGTGACAACAAACCCTGGTGGTAAAAATAATGATACACATAGCATTAATACTATCTTATTTGAGGGCTGTGACTTAGTGGCTACAACCTGTATAGCCTTCTCTCATTTTTGCAAATGAATCTAATAATTTCAGACTACATATTGTTGGAGGAGGTAGTCAGTGAGCCGACTAGTCAAATAGCTGACTAATTGGAGATTAGGTCGGCTGCATAAGGTCGTGTCGGTTGGCCGAATCGAGAGGTAGTTATATGTAATTGTTTGTAAATCATATATGTTACGCTGTTGAGCCAAATGAGAACTTTCAGTTCTATGTATGTATGGACCCTCGTGGTATAATATAATCTGTTATTCCCTTATCTATGTTCTTGTCTCTTGTGTCTGTTATGTCTATATGATTCCATGTGTATTATTGGTAACCCTCTGTGATCTGTGAGATTACAACATTGGTTACGTTGCCGATAGTACATATACGAATGTAATGACTATAAGCAGATGATATCAGAACATAAGATTAAGAACTGGTGGGAGCGTAAGATAGAAAATTATTTGCAGAACTATGCAAGGAGAAACCGATTAACCATTGCTCAGGCGAAGGATAAATTCTTCACTAAAACACATGATAAGTTTATAGAATCGGTACCCCATCTTTTGAAAAAACTTATGGATGAAAAATCCAGAAGCAACTAAGGACCAAGAGTTCCTAGAGAAATTGATTCGAGGGGGATGAACTTTCCTGTTGAAGTGGTTTGAAAAGATCATAGACGAATTCTGCGAGGAACAAGCTGTAGAGGAAAGAACTTCGGTCGAAATCGTTCAGAAAATATTTTATACAGACATTATCGAGTAGTTCCTTTGCTCCTTATCGACCCTGTTGTTCAAATTCTTGATAGAAAAGGGAGTGGGTCATATCGTAGAACCTTGTCCGTCACTACACGAACCGCCACCAAATTCTAACTGGGCGGAGAAATAGAAAAAGTGGGAAAAATTCATTGCCGAAAGGGAGTGGGAGTACTTCCTAAGCAAATAAACAGAACTATCTGAGCTTTCTAAAAGCGTTGGGTAGGCTATGGGGGGGTAGCCAGGCATATGTCGGGGTAAAGTGAAGAGGATTCTAGTCGACTGAAGAAGATACCATCACCAGCAATGAAAATTCAACCTAAAAAGGAAATCAAACGAACAATGACACACAAAGGTATGGCAGATTTACAAAAATTAGAAAGAGAGAAGAGGCTGAAAAGAAGGGAAGAGAGAAGAGAATGGGCTATAGCACTACAAAGAGGGATGACTATTAAGGTGACATACCAGGAAAGAAATATGCCAGAGTTGGGTCATGATCGACAGGAAGAAGGCGTGGATGAAGAAGCATTACCCATGGAAGAAGACTTGTGGATAGAGCAACATGAAGCTCTCCAAATAGAAATTACCTAGGAGATAAGACCTCTATCTCCAACGAATCTGAGTACCAGGATACAAGCCATTGTAGAAGAAGACCTAAGACTAAGAGTTGGTGAGTTTGGTATATGGAGCTGACTAGACGACGAGGTAAACGATGATAATCATCTAGTGATCCGTCGACTGAAGGAAGGAAACTGGGTAACACTTTAGCTGTACCCTTCCAACCGAAGTATCCACTTACTTTACCCGACACATGAAGGAGCACATTCCCTGCCAAACACAACTTTGCAAAATATAGAACAGTTGGATCTGTAGACAAATCAGTGTAGTTGGACATCGACAGGAGAAGTCGACCCAAACCGACTGCTTGTTGAAGAAGAAACGACAAACAAAACGATCGACGGGAATGAGAGTTCCATCGACAACAACTCTGCACAATGAGACAAACAAAACATCCCACTACCCCCACCACCACCGCCACCTCCTGGACGAGACAACGAAAACGATATCAACATGGGTCATGGATCAACACATATCCCTCTATACGAGGGTGATGAAGATCCTAGACGACATTGGTTCGTCTGTGAGTCAATATGGGAGGAAAATCAAGTTATAATCGAAGAACGACATATGGCACAGTTCGCCGGTACCTTGAGGAAAATGGCACTAACGTGGTACATGACCTATATCGAGAGAAATATCCAAGCATCTAAAGAAAAAATTAAAGCACAATTCTTGTATTTCTTTAAAACTCCAGACACAAAACATCTGGCAGCTAAAAAGCTGAAAACAACATCTGAGAAGCCAGTAGAATCTGTCCAGGAATATGACAAACGATGGAAAGACCTCCTCAGCCAACTAGACTATGTAATTGACAAAAAACTATTAATTCAGTGGTTTCTTGCAGGTCTATCACAGAAAATCCAACAGCACATAAGCTTGGAGACATTTAAAACGTATGAAGATGCACTTACCAAAGCTCTGCAAGTAGAGATGGACGAATATTTCCTAGCATATCCCGTGGATACTAGACTGGAAGAACAACTAGAAATCATGCAGAAATCCTTGAAAGAGATGAACCTCAAGAATCAATAAGTCTGGTGCACAAAATGCTCCACGACTGAAAACACTAAAGATAACTGTCGGAAAGACATAAATCGACATGACGTTCGATTTGTTTAGACAAAATGCTTCTGCGACATCTGCCAAGAACATGGAGAACACACAACGAACGATTGCCCATATAACATGAAAAAATGACAAAGCATCTTGGTGTGTAATCTGTGAAGTAAAAAGTCACGCAATGACCAACTACCACTTAAATTTAAAGAACCGACAAAACTACCAAGTAGTCTACCAGACGAACACAGTCGCGCAGAATAATGATAACAACCAGCGAAGCAATGATCAAAACGAGCCAAATAATAAAATATATGAAGGCTGTCGATATGAGTTCCAGTTCGAAAACTGTCACGGAGGATATGGAGGTCGAGGACGATTTTCTGGAAATCGAGACAATCAACCACGTCGACCCATCCAATGCTTTACATGCTACGAATAAGGCCATTGATATGCAGACTGTCCATACAAGGATAGAACTGATTTAAAGTTTTGTACTAGCTGTGGTGTAGGTGATCACTCATTAGAGGATTGTCCCACCATGCTTGACAAAATCAATAAAAAGAAAAATGTTAATGTCTTGTCGTGTGTTCAAAAACATGATGTAATAAATACAAAGAACCTGCATATAGTAACCCGACAAGGGACACAAATTGGGAATGATAATCCACGTATAAGTAAAATCAAAGAAAAGAATGATTATCCTAACCCAGCTAAAAAAAAATTATATAACGACGCAACAAATATATTTAAAGAATTTGCTAGACAGAAAGAAGCTGATGATAGTCGACAAAACACAGTTAAAGAACTAATATGTTTAGTACAAGATGATAAAGTTGTATCTCAATTCATTGGCTTATTGTATAATATGAAGCATAATAATAATACAGAAAAACAAACAAAAAACATATGCAGTATAAACCAAAAAGACAAGAGTGATGCTGACCCACTTGTCAACCTAGAAATCGAAGGATACCATGTTCGACAAGTCACACTCGACTTCGGTTCACAAGTAAATATTATGACTTGCGACACTTGGGAACAATTGGGTAAACCTTGACTATATGAGTCAGGCATATACCTCAAGTTAGTTGACCAAGGTTTGATTGAACCTATCGGAGTTTGGAGAAATGTTGATACGACAATCAAAGGAATATCGACCAAAGTCGACTTTAAAATTATTGACCCTAAGGAAGGATCCAGCTCCTTCCCAGCTCTAGTAGGTCGACGTTGGGGAAGAAAAATGAAATCATCAATATACCTAGACAAAGAAAGGGTAAAACTAAAAGGGAATGGACAGAAATTCATAGTACCTATCCACCCATCCCAAGGAGAACCTTGGATAGAACTTATTGATGAAGAAGTCGACATTCGACAACTATATCAAATACAAAATAATGAAGACTACAGAGAACCCAATATCTATGGCCAGCTTCACTTAGGCAATCAAGATTCAGTAGGATACAACTTAGATGCAGAATTATATGATTGGGAAGTCAAAAAATATGAGACCCAAGCAAGAGGGTGCTGGACCATTCAGGCAGTACAGAAAAAACTAGTCCAACAATGTTTTTCAGTCTCCATTATCCCAAAATTTTTTGAAAAGAAAAGTAGGGAATATCCTAGTTAAAGCCAACAAATGTAAGTATCAGACAAATCCCAAGGTATAAAGAAAGGGAATCCCTAGTTATGCATATAGAACAAGTATCTAAAAACATAGGTGAACATGGCTGACTACAAAACTTTGTAGAAACCTTTACAGGACAAGCTGCACGATGGTAGGATACCCATCAATCAAGATTATAGACATGGACAATAGCTTCGACTTACTTCGTAGAAATATTCAGAGGAATAGGCTAACCAAATAGGCACAAATATCTGTGTTCATCCAAGGGAAAGACCTAGAGGAACACATAAGAACATGCAAAAGAGAATTAAGAAGACTTGGGTATAAAGACGAATGTACATGGCCACACCTGTTTCCCTCGACGCTAGCCGACTTACCAAAAAAATGGTATAAAATGGAGGAAGCACGGGGTGAACCATTTCAATGGCACAAACTTATAGAGAACTTCATTAAAGACTTCAGTTTTATACTGCAGAATGAAAAATTAGTTGAAACTGCAAAACAAATAAAAGCATTTATAGAACCAACAGTGAACAACACTTTGATACAAAACTATGATTGACCAACAATACCATGTAATAACATACAAACCAAGATAATACCATAGTCGACAAGACTACAAATGGAAAACGAAAATCCAGAAGGGAAAATTTTTCGATGGAAATCATATCACTCAGAAACAACAAAACCAATTCACACAGTACTTAAAGTTGATACAACCGACAAAGAAGATACTGACCGAATGATCGGAGTAGAATTTATTGCTACATTCTCAGAATTCAAAGAAGGGATTCGATTGATTAATGAAGCTAAAGCACTAGAATGGTTAGGTGCCAAAGTTAAAACTAAAGAGTTTGACATATCAAATGATGATCGACCAAAAATGGCAAAAATTGACGATTACTGGAGCGAAGAGCAAACGATCGAAATAGTAAACCTACTGAAAGAATTCTAGGATGTATTTGCTAGAGAATACAAATATCTCAAAGGACTAGTCCATGAAATGGGTGAGATAAAGATCGACATCAAACCTGATGCCCGACCTGTAAAGAAGAGGCCATACAAATTAGCTCATAAATACAAAGAGATAGTTAAGAAAGAGATCGAAAATATGCTTGCAGCAGGAATCATCTTTCCTATTGACCAATTAGAATGGGCAAGCCCAATGGTCATGTAACCAAAGAAACACGACCCGAATAAACCAAGGATCTGTGTCGAATTCAGAGAACTAAACAAAGTCACCCTAACAGACCCATTTCCAACACCATATGCAGATGAAATCTTAAATGAAGTTGTAGGACATGAATGTTACTCATTTACAGACGGATTCTCAGGGTACAACCAAGTACCAATAGCCAAAGAAGACCAGAAAAAGACGACATTCGTATGTGAATTCGGCTCATTCGCCTACAGAGTTATGCCTTTTGGTCTAAAAAACGCCCCTACAGTATTTTCGAGAATTGTTGTCAAAACATTTCAAGAATATATCTGCAAAACAATGGTAGTGTATTTTGATGATTGGTCGATATACTCTATGCTAAAAGATCACTGCAAATGTCTAAGGCTCATGTTGGAACGATGTCGACAAATCAAGTTATCTCTGAACATAAGGAAATGCATATTCCTAACTCCTATAGGGATACTATTAGGGAACATTGTATGCAAAGAAGGCATCAAGGTCGACTTTGTAAAGATAAATATTATCCTCGACTTGAAACCACCAGTGAACCCAAAACAAGTCAGGGTACTACTCGGACACACAAGATATTACAGAAAATTTATGAGATATTATTCAGATATGACCTATCCACTAGAAGAACTATTAAGAGAAGATTAGGAGTTTGACTGGATAGATGAATGTAACATATCATTTGAAACACTAAAAAGGAAACTAGTAGAGGCACCTATCCTCAGGTTCCCGAATTGGTCGATCAAATTTCATGTACATATCGACGCATTAGGCCTAGCAATAGGCGTGATCTTAAAACAACTAGGGGACGATGGAATGGATTACCCTATAGTTTATAGTAGCAGAAAACTAAACAAGGCAGAAAGAAACTATTCAACAACAGAGAGATAAGCATTAGGAATGGTCTTTGCACTACAGAAGTACCAAAATTACCAACCCTTTCATCTTATATATTGACCACCAAGCATTGAAATACCTTGTAAACAAACCTTACACCATGGGAGGATTTTCCAATGGCTACTACTATTCCAGGAATTTGAATTCGAAGTCATTGTTAGGTTAGGAAAATTAAATGTCCGACCTGACCACTTGTCAAGAATCGATATGGGAGAGGAACTAATAGGAGTCGAAGATGACCTACCAGATGCACACTTATTTTGAATAGAAGGTGTCCCAACAGAATTAGAGGAAATAGCTCAATTCCTAGAAAATGGGCAAGCACTAGAGGGCATGAGCATGAAAAAGAAACAAATTTTAGCTATAAAGGCTGCACCATACAACCTCATAAATGAATTTTTATATAAAATGGGCTTGGACGACATTCTCAGATGATGCATATTAGAACACGAAAGAGATAATATCATGTATGAAGCACACTACGGACCAACATGAGGACATTTTCAAGCAGATACAACTGCCCAGAAAATCCAACAGTCAGGGCTATGGTGGCCGACACTATACAAGGATTGTAAAAAGTTTGTTAGCCAGTGCGACATATGTCAATGACTGGGTCGACCTTTGCCTAGTACATAATTGTCCTTGATATCAGTAAACCCAAGTTTGACATTTGAAATTTGGGCCATCGACTCCATAGGACCATTCCCAATACCAGCAAAAAGAACAGGTACAAGATACATAATAACCGCGATAGAATATTTCACATGCCCCAATTTGAAAAAACAATTAATGTTATTTGAGGAACATTGTGTTATATTTTATGTTAAGTTTGTAATTGATGACCAAGTGAGGTCAAGAATAATTAATGTAATTAAGAATATTTTATTTATAAATAAATAAACGATGAGACAACAACTTAGGGAAGTTGTTAAAAGAGTGTTTACTGGTCACTTGGTGGAGAGTACACTGACAAGTGGCAGCATCCTCAAACTACTTCCAACTGTTGTAGGTGGCAACTTCCCTATATTTGTGGTCAAAATTCCCCAAGAAAGTGGAATTGGAGCAGGTGGCTCATTAAATTGACCCAAAAGACCTAGGCATCTCTATAAAATTTCCCATTGAAGACAACTGAGGCTGCTCATTCTGAGAGGTGATCATTCAGAGTGAATGAATTTACTCATGAGAAATTCGATGGAGGGGATTAATGAAGTGAGTTTGAGGGGTTAACTGCTGATACTAAACTTATTGCGGCTATTAGGCTGAAGTTCATACTGCTATGAGCAGATTTGAATTACCGAGGTAATTGGACCAGTCAGGTGACAGAGGTCTTAAGGACATATCCTTCACCCAGTACTTTACCAAGAGGACCAAGAACATGCTCGGGGGTCCTGAGGAAGTGCAGTCTAAGCTTCCTCTAGAAGTTGGTTGGGAGGAACAACCTCCTTAAGCTACCATCGCCTGATCATTGACATGTTCTATTTGTTTTCATGTTATTATATTTATTTACTGTCTTCAGTAAAATGGATACTAGTTTTTTTTAGATACAGGCATGTTAGTACTTAATTAGGGTTTATGTAGAAAGGAGTATCTGTTTATTATTGGACTTAGTAATTTGCAGATTATGTTAGAAATAATAGTAAATATGCTAAATGAGAAATAAATATAATTAGAATTCCATACTGCATTTTTCCATGCCTAGCTCAGGCAGTACTCTAGTACAGCTGGGTGTTTAGGAAGATATGATGATTCTTTTACGTTGAATGAAAAATTTGGCTAATTTCTGCTTTAGTTTGCTTATGATTTATTCTGTAAAGAAGTAGTAAATAATGTATGTATTAATTGTATTTACTTCAGATAAGAACTAAACATAGGTATGTAAAAACATTTAGTAGTTACACTACTTATAGAACTATTTTTAATTCTGGTATTCTTTACAAAACACAAAACTTACAGTTTATTAAATAAACATAGGTATAGTAAACAAACTATCATCTAGGGTTTAGGTTAAGATAAATTTCAAAACAATCTTATAACATTTGATTCCAGACAATTTGTGTCTCTGATTTAAGACAAAAGGTTCTACTGTAACCTAAATAGAACCACATAGGTTATTGAATGATAAACTTAATCATATTCTCAATCTTGCAGTATTACCCTAAAAAATTTCCTTTATAAAAATCAAATAGCTGTAAAATTTATTAAAAGAAAATAATAAAACAAAGCTTAGAATTTTTCCTTGTAAAATTTATTCTTTCCCGAACTGTAGGGTACACTTAGTAATTAACCCTTTTTGAACCAAAACATAGTAAAATATTACTCTTAAACATAGTAAAAATTTCCCATAAAACATTGCACTGGAAATCATCATAAATACATGATAATAATTAAAATATTACATAAACAATTTGTTAAAAACAAAAACAATTAAGAAGAAATGGCTCATAGCCTTTAGAACTAAAGGTCGAGGCTGAGGCCTGTTGACAAATCTGAACTATGCAAAATATATAAATCGAATAGTAACCATTCTTTATTGACAGGTAAAACCCTTAATTCATTTACAAATCCTGACTGATTCACAGTCTTTTCTTACCCGCTAGAATCTATTATAAAAAAATATAAAAATTAGCTAGATAGAGGCCGATAGCCTCAAAGGGTTTAAGAGATGAGTTCTATCATTTCTTTTTAAAGTAAAAAGAGTTACATTGTTAAGGCCGTAAGGAAAAAACACAAAAAAAATAGTTTCCATCATGGCTACTAGAGCCTTCATCATCCCTACACAAATTACCCTCTAAGGGTTTCAAACTATTACAAAAAAACAAGCAAGCTTTGATATTCTAAGCTAACAGTTAACCGTGGCTGTGCCTTTATCAACCGCAGGAACCAAACTTCCAATAACCACAACATTATGTAGGAATAAAACCTCATTTGCAACCGAGGCTTACCAAGGTAGCGTGGCCGTGAAAGGGCGAGAGTTTGAGCTACCACTAAACCCCTTTCCCCGTGGGAAGAACCTGCATAGTAAACACATATATTAATATTAATAACAGTTAAAAGGTATTTGAAAAACTTTAAAAACTTCCATGAAGATGAACTTATGACCGGTGTTTACCTACCATGATTATCATTTTGGAAATGTGAAGGATGCAACTACCAGAGCAGCTCAATAGTTTACAGAAGAGTAACCACCCATAACAAGATTGTCTGCCGATTCAACTGAACCTGAAGTCACCTTTTCAAAGTAACCGAGATATCCTCTATCTAGAACAAAAGATATTTTTTTAAAATAAAAGAAGGCTCTGTCCACTGATCTCTTCTTTAACCTCCAACGAAGCCACATAAAAAAGAAACAGTCCTATACTCCCTTTACGTACAGAGTTCTTAAGCACTAAAGAACCACTTATGACCTCATTACACTAGCTCAACTCACGGCGTATTATGCTGAAAGCAACATGCAAACATGGAGGTATATTTAGGGTATCGAAAGCCACGAGCCTACAAATCGAACAAACAGATAGGAAACTCTCGCGGAGTGAAATGAATTGGATAGGGTTTTGGTGTTTTAAGTCAACCATCCCGTGGTCTAAATCATTTCCATGTGTCCACCGAAATATTTTGTGAACTGAGGATGTAATTCTATAGTGGAGGACAGTCCCTTTTTGCAATACAATGATTTCTTAATCAAATCTATAATCATGTTAAACTATGCATATTATATGATTGCCAATAATTTAGTATGGTCATGGAGTATAATTACTTAGAGGATCAACTATAGAATATATTCTGAACAATTTTTTTTATTCTAGAGTTTTCTTAGATAATAAACCAAATTGGATAGTTATGTGTGTTAACTAGGTTTAGTGGAAATTTGTGAGAAGAACATGTTTTTACTTATAACCATAGTAAGAAGTAGAGCTAGCTATGAATTCTTGGAACTCAGCCTTGGAGTTATTATTGGAAGAGTCTTTGGTGAGCTGAAGACCAAAAATGAAATAAGAGTTTCCAATAAAAATTTAAACAACTTAATGATGACTTTATAAATAAAAGTATAAGTAACTTGGTCATTCATTTGAGAGAAGGATATTACAAGATAGAGTCCTGTGATGAAGATAACTATGAGAGGCATCAGACAATATGGGGTGAGTTAAGCCCCAAGCTATGAACTATTTTCTCTCTACGTAAACTCTCTATTACCATTACTGTAAACAAAAACACATTTTTTCTTTAGAAAATTAAATTATAAATATCCAATTGATTGGGAACATTAATTGATCATGCAATATTTTAACCCATGCTTTTTTAGCTTGTGTAAACATCATTACAGAATTTTGATAATAAAAGAATTTGAGACCAACATTACTTCCTTGAAGACAAGCAACATATTAAAACATTTTCTAAGACTAACATCTTAATCACGCTAGGAAAGTAACTTCTCAACATGATTTTAAATAACACCCTACTGGATCTTATGTTTACCTGCTAAACCTGTAAGGAACCAACCGTCCAATTGAGTTAGCTGAACGTTAAGTAAGCCCCGATCACAAACAAGATTTCTTACCTACTTGTCAAAAAGATAAACATCAGTACATCTAGCAGCAACAAAATGCAAGTCCTTTTCTATCTCTGATAGAATTGCAGCTGTTAAAGTCATTAATAGCACTAACACAATTTTTAAGATTACACCTTTTAGTTTACAGGTTCTTATAAAGAAGCGATCTCATGTTCTTTAATAAACCGTTTCGTTTTTTTTCGCTAACCATTAGCAGATACTTAGCTGCGACTTTAGACATTTTATGTCACTTGAAAATTTTAAATTTTTACGAATTTTTGGTGTATTACATGTGGTATCAGAGCACAAGGTTCAAACACTAGACATGAATGTAGCTCAACTTGTTTACGTGGAACAATAAATTTAAATAAATATGCTGATGTTGTTTTCTTTGAATGATACACACAGAATTTTGTTTCTGAGTTAATGACAGGTATGGATAGATTGGAAGAATATGCGGATGAGGAATATCCTTACACTGAACGAGATAATATTCAAAAAGAACCTATACAAGAAGATATAACCAATAATTCTTCCGAACTATTACAAACAGTTAAAGAATTAAAATCAGAGATGGAATCAGTTAAGAAAGGAAATGAGAGGATTCTAAGAGCTCAAGAGGAGTTAAATCAGATCTTAATAGAAAGATTTCATACTAAGGGAAAGGGTAAAAGAATTGAGTCTGAAGATATAGGTTATCAGCATAAAGATAAAAAGAATTAACAAGTTAAAAACGAAAGTAGCTCATCTTCCTAAGAATATGGTGATTTATATAAAAAAACTCTTATTATACTAGTGACAGTAGTGAAGATAACCACCATACTAGGAAAAGAAAATATAAACCTTATGAAGAAATCTCTGGGGAGTTCAAGAATATAAAACCACCAACATTTAATAGAGAAACTGAGAAGGGGGAAGAAGCAGAATCTTGGCTATCCGGGATGAAGAAATACTTCCAAATTTATAACTACTCTAATCAACTGATGTTTGGTGGCATGACTTAAAAAGAGTAAAAGGTATAAGGGATAAAAACATAAATTGGAGTACATTCAAGAATATTTCAAAAAGAAATTTTTATCTGAACAGTACTATGAGGAAAGGGCTAAGGAATTCTACGAGTTAAAACTGGGTACAATGAATATGAAAGAACTGAATAGTAAATTTTTAAGTCTGCTCAAGTATGTGTCATATATTGTGGATGAGAAACCTAAGGTACAACGGTTTCTCAACTATTTAACTTATCATATAAATGATAGGATTGAGTATGACAATCCGAAAAATTTAGAAGAAACAATGTGTTGGGGCGAGGATCTTGAAGGTCCTTAATTTTGGCAACTCCGCGGTTTTGGTGCGAAGCTTGTAAGCGGAGTTGCGGTCCAAAATAGTCTTAGGGGTTTCAGGGTTGGGTCAAAGCCCCTCTTTTTGTAAATAACCCATGGTTTTTAAGCCCATGATTTAAACTCATGGTATTGTAATAGTGCACTTGTATAAATAGGCACTTATGTAAAGGAGAAAAGAGTTTTTTCGAAGGTTTTTGTATGATGATAATTTGATGCGAAGAAGCTAAGGCCCATTTTTGGGTTTAAGGTTAAGTCCTAGCTGAGTGCATGGACGACCTCTGCAGCTGAGTGCGCAGAGGGTTTTGTTAAGGTTAAGTCCCAGCTGAGTGCATGGACGACCTCTGCAGCTGAGTGCGCAAAGGGTTTTGGAAGAAAGGATCTGCAACTGAGTGCGCAGAGATCTGCAGCTGAGTGCGTAGAGATCTGCAGCTGAGTGCGTAGATCAGAACTGTGTTGTTTGTAAAGAGTTGAATATAAACGCATTTCTGTGGACGTAGCCCCTACATTGGGGGTGAGCCACGTATATCTTGTGTTGTGGTGGTTCTTGTTTATTTTGTTCCTGTTATGTTTTATGCATTTGATAAGTAGATGAATTATAAGTAAGATATATTGTTAAGTATTAACTTCGCTGTGAATTCCTAGTTAAGGGTTAAGCAAGTATATGTCTGTTTATCTAAACTGCGAAGCTATTTAAGTGAATATGGAAGCTCTGTGTTGCATAATTATTATTTGTTAAGGCTAAAGGTACAGTAATATCCCTCTTTTGCTTGCAGAAACCTGATTCTGCGGCACCCCATAGCTGTTTCGGGTGAGATTGCAACCTGTTCGCAGGTTGTTGCCAAAAGGGCCAACACCGTGGGTCTCTTTGTTGGTGCGAAGATAAAAGTATAGAACCAGGGTCTGCCCTAAGTACCAACAAATTGGTTCCATTGCCGATTGAACCAGTATCTACTCAAGAGGGATCTACGTCGTACCTGGAGGGATGTGTTTTGGAGGCCCTCAGTAAAAGAAATCAGTGACTGGGTTGAGGATACCTATCTGAAATTTGTTGAACAAGAAAATAAGGATCCTCATCGTAGCTCAGACGACTTCTTGCAAAGGTACGTTTTTACTGATATTTATGAAATTTTCTTTGGTAGTATCCACATAGAATTGCACCAGTGGTTATCCAGGTTGACAGAAAGAAAGACAAACTTCCAAGAAGATCAGTCTCCTGCCTGGACCCCAGAAAGAATTAAGTTGTTGAAAAGAGTGAACAATGCGGTATCTAGAGCTGTTGACTTCTGGACAACGCGAACCCTTGATGCAATTGTGACGGAGTTCGCCATCGACAAAGATACTTCTTTCAACGAAGCAGAAAGACAGTTCTTCAAAGGACCAAGGGGTAAGTACCTAAATTCATTAAGTCTGAAAATTAAAATGCTCTTGGCTGAGAAACACATATTGCTTATCGAATCAGATTGCTAGGTTTATTGCTACTAACCTATGTTTGAAAGCGAAAGTGACTTCGACGAGCAAAGTGGTTTGCTTCGCAACAGTAAAAGATACAAGAGAACTTTTGGATCCTTTACCCTAGGTTAGAACACCGATTATACCCCTTTAAGCCTAGAACAGTCTGAATCTAAAGAAACCCTCCTATAGCTCCGTAGCGTAGATCTGTTATCCTTGAGAACCCTTCGTAGTTTGAAAGAAACCCTAGCCCGAGTAGTCCTGTCGCAGGTCAGTCTACCTTATTAAGTCCCCCCCCCTTGTTACCAGTCCTCCTCCTCCCCCTCCCCCCTTCTCGATTCAATATGGCCCATGTAAATGATGATATCAAGCTCCCAGTCTTTAAAGGAACTGGATCAGAGGATCCAGAGAAGTTTTGGTTCTTATGCGAAGCTGTTTGGATTGCTAAGAAGATTATGGATCAAAATACAAGAACAACGCAGCTCGTCACCTCTTTCAGAGACCGAGATTTGACCTGGTTTATGAAGTTTTCCAGTACTCAGGACTATGTCTTGGCTGATATTAAAAAAACAATGATCAAAGAATTCAAGAAGCCAAAATTAGAGTCACAGTCTATAACTGAACTAAAAGAAATTCAGCAGAAGCGAGGTGAATCAGTTTGGGACTTTGACCAGAGGTTCAAGGTTCTGTTGGATCAAGTTAGTTTCAGTATTGGACCAGAATAGCATAAATAATGGTTCATCGCAGCACTATTGCCTCATATCAAGACTCCACTTATGCAACAGAAGGTTGCTGATCAGCAAGAGGCGTTGGAAATTGCTATGAAACTCGAAACAACTCCTGGTGGAGATAATTCTGGAATAGCTTAGATACAAGCATAGTTAGAAAAAATGGCTTTGGAGCTTCGCGACATGAAGAAAGGAAAATCTAATCGAGAAGAGGTTTGGTGTACACGATGTAAGACATAAGGTCATGACAAAGAACAATGTCCTGCATTAAGAAATTATTTGAATACTGGTGTACCGAACCCGTTTAACCCTAATGTCCTATATTGTGAGATCTGTAGAACAACTGGCCAGCATCGACCTGAAGATTGCTACTTGTTGCAGAGATATGTTCAAGTACCTAAGAATCCCTACTGCAAGTTATGTAAGTCAGTTGGACACAACGAAGATGAATGTCGCAGCTTTGACCTCATGAGAGAGCGAACCTATGATGCTTATAGGGTACAAACCGATGCATAAGGCAATGATGGGTATGGTTACCGTGGTAGTACATTAGGTCGAGGTAATTTCAGAGGTCACGGTCGTGGTGGTATTCCTGGAAGAGGTCGAGGCCATGTTATTTGCTATAACTGTAATCAAGCAGGACATGTATCTAGAGACTGTCAGAACCCAACTACGACATGTCGATATTGTAGAGCAGTCGATCATGTGATTGAGAAATGTCCACAATTGATAGCCAAGATACAAGAAATAAATGGTGCCCCTACCCAGAATGTTCAAATGATTGCTGTAGAGAAAAGACCTGTCCCAGTCGTTAACATTGTTACAAGGAGTGGAGCTACGACGCAAGTGTAGAATAAGGAGAAATAGCCTGACGAGGCTTGGGTTCACAAGACCCCAGAGAAAATTCCAGCCTTCGATGTTGGAAGAGAAAAAGGAACATTTATGGAAGCTAGAAAAGACTTTGCTGATCCAAGAACATCAGTAGCAACTACGCAACAACATCAACAGCAGTTACAGTTTCAAGAAGCTTCGCCGGATCAAGTAAGTACACTAACATCATTTTTACAGAGTTCTATGAAGATATTAAGAAATCAGAATGCTTTGAATGAGTTACAGAAAGTTATTGCATCTTGCGAACTTCAGTGAAGCTCTGATAGAGGAAAAATTGTTAATAGAGCTAGAAGGACTGGAAGAGAAATGAGATTGCATGCTCAGATAGGAGATTATGACATGACTGATATCATTTTAGACCTAGGACCAGAAGTGAATGTCCTAACTAGGAATACATGGGAACAAATGGGAATACCTACGCTTGAATGGTCCCCTATACAGCTAAGACTATCCAATCAGCAGAAGATTGTGCCCTTGGGACGATTCCCTAGTGTACCAGTGGACATTGATGGAGTTAGTACCTTAGTAGATTTTGAAGTCATTGAAATAATTGATGATAGCAACCCCTATCCGACATTGCTAGGAATTGAATGGGCAATAGACAATGATGCAGTAATCAACCTTAAGAACAGACATATGAATTTTGAAGGAAAAGGCTTGAGAGTCATAGTACCGTTGGACCCTTCTCAAGGAGAAAGGTATACAGAGCCAGTCAGAGATGAAGAACATGATGTTTTAGATCATATTTACAACATGACAGCTAAAGAAGAATACTATGTTAACCCTACTATTGAAGGTATAATGGATTGGCAGTGTGA
Organism: Pseudotsuga menziesii; assembly: GCA_001517045.1. Taxonomy (NCBI): domain Eukaryota; kingdom Viridiplantae; phylum Streptophyta; class Pinopsida; order Pinales; family Pinaceae; genus Pseudotsuga; species Pseudotsuga menziesii. The sequence continues at coordinate 367,734 of LPNX010646758.1, read as the reverse complement.
CAGTTCTTGCATGACTGTTTCAGACGAATGCCTAGAGAATTAGCAGAATAGACTTTATGAGCTACATGGACATCGATGTGCAAGAATTACCAAGTCTATCAGATGGGTTGGCTCACAGACAAAGATATTACCTACTTTTGATGGCTTGACAGACCCAAAATATTTTATTGTACAATTCTCAGAGCAAGTACCAGATTCACAGAAAATGGAGACTCTAGATTCAGCATTCAGAGCCGTAGCTGCCAGATGGTGGAATGGTCATAAAAAGTATATTCATAGCTGGAGAGCTTGTCAAAAGTTTCTTCACCTGAGATTCATGGATCAACCTCAGGAGGTGCGAAGTAGATTTAATGGTAAGACTAGCCCTCAGGAACATTTGGAGCAGTGTTATGAAGCGTGGAAGCATGTATCTTGTGAAGAACGGGTACATAGGTTTGTACACACTCTGGAACCTGTAGCAAAGAACTGGTATGCAGAGGTTGAGCTTCGCCATGGTACTATAAGTTGGGATAACCTTGTTGATAGTTTTGTGCTCACATTTTCTATTAATGAGGATTTCCTTGCTTTGGACGTAGCTATTAGGGTGATCCATATTAAGGTGTTTGATGATAAAGAAATAGCCAAGTACCAACCTGATTAGAAGGAACAAGAAGCTAATGCAGTAGAATGTTATAACCTCACCATTTTATGAAGACGATGACCCTCGCAACATTAATATTCTTGAGTCAGAAGGACATTGAGAAGTACATGGACCAACAGTTGAATCACCTGAAGTAACTCAACCCTTGAAAAAAAGGAAAGTAAACATTGGATCAGAAGAAATGCCTAAGTACGCTAGCATTGGAGATTATTGGGACGAAGAAATGGTAAGCAAAGTGACTGAACTTCTCCATGAGTATCAGGACTTATTTCCGATGAAGTTCTAAAAATTGAAAGGTATCCTTGGTGATATAGGAGTGATAAAAATCCCTTTGAAAGCTGATACGAAGCCTATGAAGCAACGCCCTTATAGGTTGAAACCTAAGTATAAAGAAAAAGTCAGGATGGAGCTAGATAATATGCTCGCTGTAGGAATCATTGAGCCTATCGAAGAGTCTGAATGGGTCAGCCCTATGGTGGTACAAGAAAACAAGACCAAGGGAGAAATCTGAATCTGTGTCGATCTGAGGAAGCTGAATGATGCCTGTTTACATGATCCTTTCCATACTCCCTTTATAGATGAATTTTTAGACAATGTCGGAGGTTAAGAAGTGTATTCTTTGACTGATGGATTTTCAGGTTACCATCATATCAGAATTGCTCCAGAATATTGACATAAAACAACCTTCGCTACAGAAATGGGATCTTTTCAGTATACTGTTATACCCTTTGGATTGAAGAATGCACCTGCTATGTTTTCCAGAGTAGTCATATCTGCATTTAAGGAATTTCTTCATAAGTTCTTAGAAGTTTACTTTGATGATTGGACTATCTTTAGGTTGTTGAAAGATCATATAGCCAGTTTAAGACTTATGCTGGACAAGTGTAGACAACATCAGATTTCATTGAACCTGAAGAAGTGTATCTTTTGTGCACCTTTTGGAATTCTGCTAGGTCACATTGTATGCAAGCAAGGATTGATGGTGGATCCTGCGAAGATAGCCATTATTGTGAACTTACCACCTTTGAAGTCTGTTAAGCAACTTCACACTACGCTTGGTTATACTGGATATTACAGGAAAATCATAAAAGGATATGCTCAGATTACAGCCCCTATGGAAAATAAATTGAAGAAAGATATTAAGTTTGAATGGACACCTGAATGTCAGGAAAGCTTGGACATTTTGAAAGAAAAGATGGTAACAACCCCTATCTTAGTATTCCCTGACTGGAATAAGGAGTTTCATGTTCATGTCGATGCATCCTCCATTGCTTTAGGGGTAGTATTAGCGTAGCCAGGTGAAGGTAATATTGATCACCCTATTGATTTTGCAAGTGGAAAATTGTCCATAGCAAAAAAGAATTATACTACGACAAAACGAGAAGGTCTAGCTATGGTTTATGCTTTGCAGAAATTTCGACATTATTTGCTAGGATCTCATTTTAATATGTTCACTGATCACTCTGCTTTGAAGTATTTGGTTAACAAGCCTGTGTTAGGCGGAAGGATATGCAGATGGATGATTTTGTTTCAGGAGTATGACTTTGAGATCATAGTTAAGCCAGGAATACTTAATCTGGGGCCTGACCACTTGTCGAGGCTCGAGTCAGGAGAAGAACCTACTAGTTTGGACGAAGGTCTTCCTGATGCCCAGTTGTTTGCCATCTAGATGGTTGATGACTATTTTCAGGATATTGTTCAGTACTTGTCTACAGGGTTTGCACCCTCTGAGATGACAACACAGCAGAAGAAGTAGCTGGTGGTTAGAGCAGCTGACTTTACCTTGATAGAAGGACAGCTGTATAAGATGGGACTAGATGAAATATTGCAGAGATGTGCAAGAATTACCAAGTCTATCAGATGGGTTGGCTCACAGACAAAGATCTTACCTACTTTTGATGGCTTGACAGACCTGTTGAGGCCTGGGAAATCGCAGGCGGCAACAGTAAGGGATTCTCCCCAATCAGCGTTCCCAACTAGCCCGCTGACTGTTTGGTATAGGGAATCCGTCCGGTTTACGGTCCGGCTACCGTAGGTCAAAATAACAACAAGGGTTTACCGGTTGCGGCCCGGTCCACCGGAATTTGTATTTTTGACTTAATATGCAATGCACATGCCTATCTAAACCGTGCAGGGTGATAAGGATGCTGGGAACCACACAATGTGCTGCGCAGGTTCTTACCTCTCGTCTTACGTTCAGAACACCTAAACCACATATGCAACTATGAACTAAGATGACTAACTACCTATCCCTGGGGAGCCAAAACAACTATTATTTAGTAATGCATTAACTTCATGTAGGATAAACACAATCACAGGTAACTGATACTTGTATTTACAGCACATGAAAGAGAAATTATTCCAACAATCAGATAGCTAACTGTTATGTGAAGCACCAGCATTACTAAAAGTGAATTTTCCACAAAATAAACCGGAAATCATTCAACAAGACATAAGTCATAGAGTTAGAATGATCTCACAATTCATGGACATATGTTGAAAAAAACAAAATAGTTCATTTTCCTGCCATCCATTGCACACCATTTGGAAAATCCCACAGCACTTTCTCCAACAGGCAAACTACAATTCTTTATTGCAAAAAGGAAATAGTTCTTCTTTACAATAGTTCATCCAGTGTGACCGAGGAAAAAAAGCCCTCACTTTGTCTCTCTTCCCTAGTCTTATACAAAAAGCAAAAAATGCTTGGGTTGCCCAAAGTGACCTTTGGGCTCCCCAACGCTTCAATTTCTCTCAACCCCTTACAAAATATTACATTATACAAAGTTTGACTAGTCCTTCTCACTTGGAGGGGACCGCTTGGTCTTCCAAAAATTTCCTCCACGCTACTGCCTCAGCCGCGAGTCCTTCAAATGAGTGGGGCTCCAAGAATTGTACATTCAGCTTGAACTTATCTGCTTGGTTCCGAATAGCTTCTACTCTGGCCTTGTTCAGGTGCACCTGTTCCTCCAAGAGCTGAATACTAATGGCTGCATGTCCAATTTCATTTTTTAGGATCGGCTCATCAAGGGCTCTGATACATTGGACCTTGGCTTCATCCTCCTGCTGCCTTGTCTGCAACATCCCTGCAATTGCATCATGATCAAGGAATTCGTGTAGCCTATGTTCAGCCTCCACTTGACAGCGATTATAGGTGACAAGGGCTCTTCTAAAGAACTCTGTACATGCTCCCTTCGTTTTCTTCACTGCCTTCTGAAAGTCTTCTGCAGTAATAACAGCAAACTCGATCAGATCATGGTCCCGCTTCAAAGCCTGCTTATCTTTAACTGGTAGCTCAGCTGGGACTTCTTGATCATATTCTACTCTGGTTATCCTTGAAGTCAGCACCTCCAGGATATCTTGTGATCTGTCCACGAAATAAGATGCTGTATTTAATATTTCATCCAGCCTGCCATCAATCTGCAAGATTTGACACCTTTCTTCTTCCAGGGCTGTTTGCAGTTGCAGCATCCCAGCCTTCTGAGCCAGGATGTGATCTTTGACGGGCTGCAGATCTACCTGCTGCTCCTTGGATGCCTTCAGCTGATCTTGCAGATCTCTAACATATAAGGTATTGGATTCGTAGATATCCTTCTGCTGCTCTCTCAGCTCTTCTATCTGTGTCTTCATTTGTTCCCTTTCACTCTTTAAGTCCTGAATTTCTTGATGTGCTTTACTCAAGACTTCTTGTGTAGTTTCTTTCGCTTGTGCTTCCTGCTGGATAGCATGAATTTCATGCTTCGTGACCTCCACCTCTTTGAGTGCATGCTCGTATTTTCTTTTTAATCTGCTTCTCTCCTCTCTCTCCCTTCTCAAGGTGTCCTTCAGCTGAGCGGAGGTTTTCTTGGTTGAGTCTATCTCTTTCATCATTTGATCTACATTGTCCTCCGTAGCGTCTATTGCTGCTCTACCAGCCCTTATGACAAACTTGGGATCTTTATCCGTTCCGACCATCACAGCTTTGTTGGTTATCATGGTACTGGCCATCCCTTCAGCCCCTACCTTTTGCTCAGTTCTTCTCATGATTCTTTTGGTTGCCCTGTCGTAATACACTGTGCTAAAATCAGGAACCTCTTCCCCTTTCTTCGGTGTGAAGGGTATTAACTGGAGCATAGGGGTGGAAGGAATGATGGTGGTGGACACTTGCATGGTCTGCACCTCAGGGTTTTCCTCACCCTGACTTTGTTCTGCTTGTGATCCAGAAACCTGCTGCTGTGTCATCTCTGTCTTCTCGGCCTCTTGTTGTTGAAGTTCTTCATGTATTTTCCTCTGAGCTTCCTCAGCTGCTTGCTTTACCTTTTCAGCTGCTTCCTGGGCAAATTTCTTCTTTTCTTCTTCTCCCTTCTGGGACCATTCTGCAGCTTCTTGCTCTAGTCTCTGGGCTTCTTCCCTGATTCTT